>CAUYQV010098213.1:0-11836 GCA_963574575.1 Galagoides demidoff | reverse complement strand
GGGCGCCTGTGGTCCCAGCTACTTGGGAGGCAGAGGCAGGAGACTCGCTTGAGCCCAGGAGTTGGAGGTTGCTATGAGCTGTGATGCCATGGCACTCTACCCAGGGGGATAGCTTGAGGCTCCGTCTCAAAAAAAGAAGAAGAATGGTTAAGGTACTAACAATTAAAGACAGATGTGGGCAGAAATAATTTTATTTTCTATTTTTGACAGCTTTCTTTTTCATTGAAATCATTTTCTAATTAAGAATTTTTTTTTTTTTGGTTGTAATACATTTGTATATAAAGCCCTCCCTCCCTCACCTGCTCCCCTAACACACACACATATACATACAGGAAGTTTTTAAGAACTTCAATTTACTATAAGAATGTTGTACCTCAAAGAAATGTGTGCTTAACTCACAGTAAAATACTTGACCATCATATAACATAGCCATATAATTTTAAGAGAAATCATTATCCCAAAAGGGTAACATAGGGAGGAAAAGATTTCCAATAGCAAGAAGAAAATCTAGGTCTTTGTCCATTAACTTCAGTGAAATTATAGACAAGCAGATGTTCATGAAAGACAATATATTTATGCATTTTCCCCTAGAAACAATGTTAAAATTGAAAGGTCTGTTCTTGACAAGAGACTTGGCATAAAGTAAGCCTAGCTTAGGCCAACGATGTCATAAAAATAACCATAAAGTTCTTCCATATATTTAATAGTAAAATTATGCTCAGAGCCCAATAAAATGAGCATAAATATTCTATACACATTGATTATACAAGAGGGCACTCTGTGCTATAAAGCATACATGCTACACATAAATAAAATTATACTATACTATAAATTAAAACTACTTAAAATTAATATGCTAGTTATAATAAAGATTGAACACTTAATTAACAATATTTTTGCTTGCCTTCTTAGAAATTTTATGATTTGAATGGCCCAGGTCTCTTAAATTTCTGTCTGGGGATGTTTGAAATGACTTTTTATTTTTCAAAAGATTCTCTGTTATCCCACATGATCCAGGGTATCAGAGATGCTGAGACTGTTCAACAGACTAGTGTAAGAGAAGTAAGCTGAGAATAAGCATGGATAGGAACCAGATGCACTGCACTTCCTGAGGGTATCTAAAGTTCAAACTGAACCTCGGCCAAGATGTGATCTGGACTAGTATAAAATTCCAAGTGATCGACGTGAAAGAAGAGACCACAAAGAGGACTCTTCCAACATTGATATCTGTGGTCAAGAAGTCTTGCAGCTCATGATTCCAACTAATGGCAGGGCCTGGGTAGCAATTTATAAAGATAAAGACAGAGAAAAGGGCAGGTTGTCGGAAAAGTAAGTAGAGGATTAGAGCTGAAGTCTCGTCTTGAGAGGTGACAAAAGACGGTGCGTGATGGACACACAGAGAACTCCCAGAGATCCAGTGGCCGTGCATCTCAGTGTCACCGTCACCGATGGGCAATCATGTTTGTCTTTATTGGCTCCCAACTGGGTCAGCAGGAATCTGCAGTTAGGAAGCCTGGTGCAGGGATAGACCTGCCTCTCCCCCAGTCAACAGGACCTGAACTGTCATCCAGTGACCCCAAGGTGATGCTCAAAGATCAAGTTCTTGCTTTCAGATTGTAATCTTTATTTTAGCCCATTTGGGCTGCTATAGCAAGACACTATAAACGGAGTGGTTTATGAACAACAGAAATTTTTTTCTCACAGTTTTAGAGTCTGAAAAGTCCAAGATCAAGGCAGATTTAGTGCCAAGTAAGGGCCTTCCAGCTGTGACCTTACTTAGTGGAATAAGGGGAAAACAAAGTCCCTCATCACCCAATCACCTCCCAAAGGGCCTCCCTCTTAACATTACTGCTTTCCGGATTAAGGTTCAATGTATGAATTGGGGAGCGGAGGGGATTACAAATGGGCAGACCATAGAAATCTCAGTGGTATATAAATGCTTGTTCCAAAAAAATAACTTTGGTAATACCCAGCATGTTTGCAGCAGTATCTAAGGAAGAGCATAAGCTCATGGATTTGTTTCTTTTTTGCTTTCTCTTTTCTTGTTCATCTTCTTTTTTTTTTTTTTTGAGACAGAGTCTCATTATATGGCCCTCAGTAGAGTGTTGGGGCATCACACTTCACAACAATCTCAAACAAGTGGTCTTAAACAATTCTCTTGCCTCAGCCTCCCAAATAGCTGGGACTACAGGCACCCACTACAACACCTGGCTATTTTTGTTGTTGTCACTGTTGTTTAGCAGGCCCAGGCTGGGGTCGAACCCTTCAGCCCCAGTGCTTGTGGCCGGTGCCCTAACCACTGAGGTATAGCAGATCTGTTTATTTTTTCATTTTCTTATTTGTTGAATCCTTTGGTTTTTCTGAGAGCACTAAGGCTGACAAGAAAATGCAAATAGGAAACCAGAGGGTGCTATTAGAAAGGACAAGCAGTAGCTTTCCTCCTCTGCCCTCCTGGTGTGACATCTGGGGAGGTGTTGACGTTTCAGTTATTGGCAGATGGCCCAGAAGCTTTTCATTTCAGTTTTTATAATCACATTCCTTCCATCCTTTTCTTTACAGCACCCTAACATAGGGAAGAAGATAATTATTATTTTTAGCCCCATTTTACAGATTAGGAAACTAATTTGGAGAAATGGTAAGTATTTAGTTCAAATCTGTGTTTCAAAAACTTGAGCAAAGAGATCTATCCTCACATCCACACACATGGATGGATCGTAGATCCTCAAAAATATTTGCTAAATGAATGAATTAATTAATAACTTTTTTTTCTCCAAAGTGCTATGTTTAGGGTATAAGCAAGGAAAGAGAGAAGAGCACAGACATAACTGGGCTGAGAATCGAGCATAGTAGAAATAGCTAACATTAATTGCACTCTTACTGTATGTCAGTCATTTGAGAAGCACTGTGTACTCATTTATTTCTTAGAAGAAATTGTGAAGGTAGGTAGTGGCATTTTTCATATTGTATACATAAGAAAACCACAGACCATGCTGTTAAATGCCCACCTCTCCATATAGAAACAAATTAACAAATCAGAAGTCACAGTAATGGCAAAGAGCCCTTGCAATAGCAAGGGGAAATAGGCGGGATGGAAGGTCCAGTATCTACTGTGTGCCAGGCCTTTGTAGCAACTTTACATAGATAATTATCCCTTGTCCTTGAACTAGCCCTAAATGTGGATATGAAAATCATACTTCTTCAATAAGGAAGCTGAAATTTAAAGGCTAAATTACTTCCCCAAGATCATGTAGCTAATAACAACAGCAGTATGAATAATATTCTTTTTTTTTTTAAACAGTACCTATAACATATTGTTAAAAGTTAATATTTCTCAAATTTACTGTTAGGTTTTATAACTTTTCAGTGTATGCACTATTCCTTACATGTGAAATGCTTTCCTCTAATAGTCTGACAAATCGCCTTCCACTGTTAGACTCAGACTGCTATATGAAGCCTTCACTGATTCTGGCATTTTCCCCAGATAAGCAGACATCTTCTTGGGGCTTGCCTTACTACTTAATGGATTTCTCCTCTGCAGCTTTTCCACCTGAACTGTGATTTATTTGTTTCCTTTTTCCTTCACAATATAACTTAAATAAATTTATTTATTTTCTTTAAAAATATATATTCTTTTGTTTTATTTTCTGAGACAAAGTCTCATTTTGTTGCCCTCAGTAGAGTGCTATGGCGTCACAGCTCACAGTAATCTCAGGCTCTGACTCTTGGGCTCAAATGATTCTCTTGCCTCAGTCTCCCAAGTAGCTAGGACTACAGGCACCTGCCACAGTCCCCAGCTCTTTTTTGTAGCTGTTGTCATTGTTGTTTAGCTGGCCCGGGCTAGGTTTGAACCCACTAGCCTCAGTGTATGTGGCTGGCACTGTAACCACTGTGCTGCGGGCACTGAGCCAGTGTGAATAATATTCGTATTATCAGGTCCAATTCCAAAGTATGTGATATTTTCTACTACCCACAATGTTGTCAGAGATCAGATCTACCCAATCTAGGTAATAGAAATTTTTCATATGCAGGATCATTCTTTGCCCCTCTGGAACAGCATAGTGAATATGAGAGGAATTCTAGTTAATCTTTGGTGAAACAACAGCCTTCCTCAATGTGGAAAGTTCACGCTCTTTTACTGAACATAATGTATGTAATATATTGCTCCTCCAGATAATAAATAAGGAGCTATGAGGAAGAAAGTGAACAGTTCTAGACTGTAGGTAGTACATATATTATTTCTATTTGGGGATAGAGAAATGATGCCACATGTCTATCCCTATCTCTTTTTATGTTACTGGAATTGACTTCAATCTTATTCTAGGGCAGTTTTCAAACTTTAAAATTAACTGGAGGGCTTGGTTTGCTAAATAGAAAATATATGGGTTCCTGTCCAGAGTTTCCGATTGAGTAGGTATGGACCTCAATCAGAGGAATTGCATTTCTAACAAGTTCCCAGGTAATACATATGGTGTCCATCAGAGGACCATGCTTTGGGGACGATGGTTCTAGAATTATTACAGATTTCCAACTTACTTCTCTTTACCTGGGACCAATGTAAGCCATTGTATAATATTAGTTATTGGGAATGAGCAATATGCTCTTTAAGCAAAGTCCTCCATTCCTTGACTTCAAGTATAACAAGGACCCCCAGAAATCTCTAAGTACTGATTTCCTGAGCTTGTACATTTCACAGTGAGTTTTACATTTTCCCAAAGCTTAGAAAGCAGAGATACAGATAATAATTAACATAAAAATTAAAAACAATAATGCCTGTCACCTGCAATTTATGTATAGATTTCACACAGTTCAGATTCCTGGGCTATCCCTGCACAATCAATATCATCAGAAAGTGTCACCTAATCAAATGGTATCTCTTGTTCATTTTTCTGCCAATAACCAGATAGAAATAAGGTTTTGCTCATGTTTTGCAAATGATTCTTTAAAATAATTTTCATAGCTTCACAGCAAGCCTTAGACGTTTGCCGTTGTCAACATTCAGCTGGGGAAAGCTATGAGTGACTGTTTCATTCTGACAGTTCCTTTGGAACAATTATTTAATGTGAGCATTATTTAAATGTGAGAGTGGAATGAATATATCTTGGTGTGGTTTTTAAAATGTAGTCTCCACATCTTATCTTCCATCTACATTTAAAACAGCACATTATTCTCTGCTCCCTGCCTTCCATTTAGAGTTAGCACAGAGTTTAGGTATTGGGAGAAGTAATTTTGACTAAATAGCAAAGGATAAAACACACTGATGTGCTGTCCTTGGCTCTGCTTCTCTCTTATTCTCATCTGAAAAAAAAATGTGGATTTTTAAGCTGAGGCAAAATGTGATCCTTTTGAACCAACCACGCAGTCTTCAAAGCATTATTTTAAACCCCTTGGCATGTATAAAGTTGGTTTCACTGGTTGCCATTGTCAGGAAAGATCTTGATATGAAAAGAGTCCATGCAGGGAAGTCGCCATAGCCTTTCTCTGCAGACTCTGCAGGGATGATAGTCATATTGCAATGCAGTTATCTTATAGTTATTCATAATGGAGTTGTGGCCACCAATTCTGACAGATACTTAATAGGTAATTCAAGGAATGTGAAGAGTAGACAAAGCAATTATCATCATTCTGACAGGGAGATTGGGTGGGGTAGAAACACATAGAAAATAGTTATTTGTTTACTTTAACAAATGGGTTGCGTTCGATGGAAGGGGATAATCTGGAGACTTTCTGTATCTTTTTCATATACCATTTCTCTCAAAAACTGGCAGGCAGTGGCGTTATGCTCATTCTGGAAATTGCCTTTATGTGCAAATAGCATTCATTACATGCAGCCTTCCTCAGCTCTAAAGGGCAAGGGGAAACCGGATTATTTGTGAAATAAAAAAATCAATAAATAATGCTGGCATAGATATTTTTCCCCCTCAGGGTGAGAAGAAAAATGCCTGGATGTTGTTTTCAAACGCTCCAGTCGTCTACCCCAGAGAGTCTGGACAAACATAATTTTCACTGGTGACATAATGAAGATGATGGTGCTTTTCAACCTTTTCCCAGAGCATAAACTCGTCTTCTGTGTGAGCCTGGCAGAGTGACCATAACAAATGCTGGTGAGGGGGGGGAAATAAATGTTCAACTGAAAAACCATGAGTCAGATAGCTCATTCACTGCTGTCAGGAGGAGCTATAGTTTCCCAAATCTGCTTAGTTTCCTGCCATTGTGTAATCTATAGGTCACTGCAGACTCTTTTCATGTTGAATAAAATGTTAGAATTGTTTAGGAACAAAGCTATTGTACTTTTAGTATCTCTCAGAAAAGATTTGAAAATGTATTTGCGTGGTGTGTATGCTTATTAGATTAGGTACAAAGAATTTTTTTTTCCCCAGTAAATGAAACTAAATGAAATTGAAAATTGACGCAATTATCCCAATAATATAAACAAAATACTTTCTTCGGCTCCTAAATTATTAGACACCTACAATTGCTCTGGTTTAAATTATGTGGATATTTTCTCAAAAAGAAGATAACATTCTAGATAGTAGCATAAGATGACTAATTATTTATTTATTTATTTATTTATTTATTTATTTTTTGAGACAGAGTCTCACTAGGTTGCCCTCGGTAAAATGCCATTGTGTCACAGGTCACAGGTCACAGCAACCTGGCTCAAGCGATTACCTTGCCTCAGCCTCCCGAGTAGCTGGGACTACAGGTGCCTACAATGCCCGGGTATTTTTTGGTTACAGTTGTCATTGTTGTTTAGTAGACCTGGGCTGGGTTTGAACCTGCCAGCTTTGTCGTATGTGGTCGGCACCCTAACCACTGAGCTACGGGCACCAAGCCAAGATGACTAATTTTAAAACCAATTATTTTTCTTTACTGTCCATAATAAATATTTCTTTTTTTCTGTGTTCTTCATATTATATATAGTTCTATATCCTGCTTTTCTCTTTTCTTATTACATCATAAGCATTTATTCCTTTGGTAAAAGTGTTTAAACTGCTTTTTACCATCTACATATTATTATGTCATGGAAAAGAACCATGACACATCTAAAAATTCTACATTTGGAAACACGTCACATAATACTTTTGTCATTAAAAATAATATAGTGATGGACATTCTTATACATGAATCCATGTATCCAACGTTTTAAAGCTGTAAGTAAATGATGACCCTACTGAGTAACACAGGTACAAATCAGATCTTCTGATGATAGCTGGGCACGTGGACACCCACTGTAAACATTTCATTTCCCTGATGCCCTTGCTAGAAGGGTGAATAGCTTCCAAGAACCCTCCTTGAGCCTTTGGTGATATATGCCCTTTCCTCCTTTTTTTGGACCTTTCTCCATTTTGAAACACAGGACAAGGGTTATGGCCAGAGATGGTGGAAGAGTGAGCCTAAGGGAGCCTTGGTCCCTGAGAGCTTCATGGAGCAGAGCTGCCATGCCTGCCCTGCACATTTACATGACATTTTTATTGAAGACACTGATATTAAATATTTATAAATATTTTGTGTCTCTGCTACTTGCAACTGATTGTAATTCTATCCAACACAAACAATGCTTATATTTTAATGAAATGAAACTAAGAAAGTAATCTAACAAACAATGCTATATTAGAATTTTATTACACATCTAAGTCAAGTTTTTAGTAGTTTTATCTGCTCTCTATTAATGGCACTAAATAAATAAAACCATATTTATGCTGCCAAGTTTCCCCGATAATCGATAATCAATGTTCAGGTCTTCAACCATCTTTCATACACAGTAATACAAAGTAATGAATGTGGAAAGAAATTTGATCAACTCTGTCAAATATTGAGTTCCCTATTTTCTTCATTTCTGTCCTGCCCCAAATGGTGAATGAGAACTCAGTGAAGACATTAAAAGCATGATGACTCTGAAAGGTGAGTAACTAAAAATATGCCCCAAATTCTGCTGAGTAAATTAGGAAATTAACATCTATAGTGTAAGGTCACTACAATGTGTACTAGATAGAAAAGCATCAACCCATAGTAAGTATTCCCTTCTTATTTTTTCTGAATATTATATACAGACTTAAAATATCACTTATACATATGATAAAAAAGCTAGGAGATTAAATTATGATTCATAATTTTTCTTAAAAATAAAATTTACATAAAATTATGAGATCAAACTTGAACTTTATGAACACATTGCCTTTTGTCATTGCCTCAAAATAAAAATGTTTAATTTAAACTAAAAGTTCAGATTTCTTTTCAGAGTGGAACATAATTTTTTAAAAGCTGCTGAAATATATAATTCTCTAGTAGATAAGTGCTTAGACTTCAATTACACTAAAGAGATTTTATTACCCCAAGCTTCTGGAAAAAATGATATTGTTACTAATCCCCTAAGATAAGGCTTTTAAGAGGAATTCGTATAATTTATTTACAGTTCCTTTATCTCTCAAGGGGGTCAGGAAATTTGGAACTGTAATGTAACCGTTCTTTGACAATCTATGAGAAAAGCAATATAAATTTTAACACCTTGTAAAATTTACCGTTCAAACTGAAAAAAGTATGATTTGTAAATGACTACCTTTAGATAGAAATTTATACAGGCAACCAGCCTGTGAATGTCTCTCTATGCCCTATCAACCTGAAAGGATTAAAATGAAGGAAAAGTGGGTAAAAATGAAGGAACAGGATCATGATGTAGGTATCAAAAGTTTGCACACACTGTATCAAGCAGCATCACAGTCAGACGCTCCGGGGTCCAGTCTGCTTTTCCCCAATGCTGTTTCCACCTGTTCTCTGTTATGGGGTGATAAGTCTGACTCTGGCCATCACCTCTAGTCCAGACTTCCTTTCTTCTTTACAAGGGACAGATGGCTTACCTTAGCATCTTAAGCAATCTCTCTGTGCCCCTGGCACAGGGGTTACCTCCCTGAGGGCCCCCCACCCTCTTCAAGTCCACATTGCATTGCTTCTTCACTCTAGGCCAGTGCAAGGGGTGACACTCACCGCACATGATTCACTCTCTCAGGGAATTTTTAAAACAAAAGGTGAGTTCAATCCAAAACATAATCCTAATTAACATTTATGTATTTCTAATTGTGTCTACACATTTCACGGAAGAGTTGGCATAAGGTGGAATCCTCTGATCACTGTCATTAGCCTACTTCTGCCAGGCAGAGCTTGACTTTCAGAATTAGCCTTGGGCTAATAACATTTCCAGAAGTCCCCTCTGACACTAAACACTTCTCTGAATGACTAACACCATTCCAAAAATCCCTTTTAAAAAGCCTTCATGTCAGAGGTAAAGATAATGAAATGTGATTAAATAAAAACTTCCAAGGATTTTCACCGAGAAACATAAATGAGTACTTTGAATGAAAGCGTTTGTGTCAACCCCTCACTGTGCCCTTTGGCTGCCCTGAGTAAATCTCAGGGGATCCACAGCCAGAGACGTTATACTCCAGATTTGACACTCCACCAATAGTGGTAAATAAAATATAAAAATAAAGATCACTGACATTTGTATCCAACAGCAATATGTAATCAGAAAGTTAGTTCTTAAAAGAGGATTTCATTTACAACAGCCACTAAAATCTGTGAAACCTGAGCCTAAATCTAACAAAAGTTGTTTATGATATTACGAGCTTTTAGAGAGAAAGTATTAAACCCAATTGAAGGTAATAGAGGACGAGGAATAAATGGAGAAATGGATCATGATTGAGGATGGAAAATCTCTCAGTATCAAAACGATGGCAGTTTTTTCCCAACTAATCTAAGAGTTCAATACAATGCCAATCTAAATTTTAACATAATTTTTTTCATGACTTCAGATTCAAAATTCCATCCATAAAAGTGATGATCAAGACTAGCTAAGGCAGGTTGGAAGGCCAAATGGAGAGTGGAGTTGGGGGGCAACTTCCTTACTTGATATAAAGGCCTTTTACAAAGTAATAATTGTCAGAACATAATTAAAACCAGAATTATGGAGGCACTGATGTATAGAGGTCATGAAACTGATCTATTTTAGGAAAAAGAAATTTCAGTAACATGCTTTTGACTTCAAAACTCAAGAAGCAAAAGAAAACATACAGTGTGATAAGGAAAAAAGTACAATACGGTAACTTTAAAACATTTAGTCACTGAGAAAATATCCCAATGTAGTAAACTTTAAAACACGGCCACAGAGAAAACACACCAACTTTAGGGTAGTGATTCCTTCTGGACACAGAGATAGAAGAATCAGATTCAAGAGAAGGACAAAATGGACTTTAGCTTCTATGCAAATTTCTTTTTATAGATCCGAAACAAAACAAAATACACATATTTGTGAATCCAGGAGAGTAGAATCTTGGTGATTATAATATTGCTCTCTGAATTTTTCTATAAGGTTGCAAACTTCAGGAATCAAAACATGGAAGAAAATTGTGGATATCTTTAACTTCTCTTATATATTTCGCATGCACTCAGCCTTTTCTATTCTTAAACCTCAGTGCCACTTTTTTTACTAATCAGCTCAAATCACGTGTATATCGAAACAAAAAAATTACATATACCCCTCACCACATTGAATCTTATACACAGAACGATGGCAAAGTTGAAGAGAACTACTCTAGTCCAGAGGAAATACCATTCTGGGGTGGGAACCACGTAGATTTGGAGACTGCAGGGGTGGTGTCTAGGTGAATTCTTCTTTCACACAACTGTGACTGCAAAGCCAAATACTTAATTAACCTGGAATATCTTTGTAACTGGTTATTAATTGAATAACCATTTTATCCTATCAGTTTAATCATAATGTTCCTGGTAACTTCAAAAGGAGTTTCTGATCCAGTCTCAGAGCACAAAGCAAATATGTGCATGAATAATTTGTGAAATAAAAGAAACTCTTAATGTAGCTCCATTGACAAACTGGGAAAAAGCATTAAAGTTCTGGTGAATCTTTTTAATGAGCAATAGTGAATCACCCTTCGTTTCATATTTTATTTAGAGAATAAGATGGGATAGCAAAGAAGCATCCATGATTTATGTGTATAGAATTCAAGAGGGAGTAGTGGACTCAATTTCTCTCGCAGTGGACACCCGACATCATTCTCTGTCATCTCATTTTATCAACCACAAAAATATATCTTAGCAAAACAATAGTTTTTAAATAACAAATTAGTGCTAATTCCCAAGTAGTAAATAATTGCTAAAAACAACTATATTTCCTCTGAAGTAATTTTCTGTTTAGTCGGTTGTTCACTACTGTAAAACAAAAAAATAAGTTACAAAACTACATACAGAAGGAAAAATAGCTTCAGGACCTGTATAACTTTGAGTTAGAGTTGCGTGAAATTGTCAAACCAAAACTCTCCCAGGATCTTCCCATGTTAGTTGATTAGTCAAACCAGCAGGATTATTCGGTAATGGATTCTGCTTTGGGCAATGCTAACACAGCTATGCTCCTGATGAAAATGAACCTTGAAATTTGGGCCACATTGCCTTTGACTGAAGCTCTGTGTAATGATAACACTGCTCCTTTCTACATAGAAAATGAAAGGGAAAATTGAGGTAATTATGTTGGCAATTTAAGTAAAAAAGGAAATATCCAGATACTTGAGGCAAAAGGGAATTGGAGGTTTAAACTATACAGATAACAATCTCAGTTCTCATTTCAGTTTGCTAAGAATACAAAACACTTTATAAATGAAGATTACTGAGCAGAAATTTCTTTTTTTTTTTTTATTGAATGGTAACTATGTACATTAATGCACTTCTGGGGTACAGTGTGGGGTTTTCACATGCAATCCGAAATACTTCCATCAAACTGATCAACACAGCCTTCACGTCATTTTCTCAGTTATAGTTTTAAAACGTTCTG
>CAUYQV010098212.1:0-17418 GCA_963574575.1 Galagoides demidoff | reverse complement strand
CTACCCCCCCCCACGCTATCCCCATCTGCAGGACTCCACTCACCCACCCCCACCACGTCCCGGTCTGCAGGAGTCCACTCACTCACCCCGACCACTACCTGGTCTATAGGAGTCCACTCACTCACCTGCACCACTGCCTGGTCTGTAGGAGTCCACTCACTCACCCCCACCACTGCCTGGTCTGCAGGAGTCCACTCACTCACCCCCACCACTACCTGGTTTGGAGGGGTCCACTCACTCACCCCCACCACTACCTGGTCTGGAGGGGTCCACTCACTCACCCCCACCACTACCTGGTCTGGAGGGGTCCACTCCCTCACACCCATCACTACCTGGTCTGCAGGAGTCCACTCACTCACCCCCACCACTACCTGGTCTGCAGGAGTCCACTCACTCACCCCCATCACTGCCTGGTCTGCAGGAGTCCACTCACTCACCCCCACCACTGCCTGGTCTATAGGAGTCCACTCACTCACCTCCACCACTACCTGGTCTGAAGGGGTCCACTCACTCACCCCCACCACTACCTGGTCTGTAGGAGTCCACTCACTCACCCCCCACCATGCCTGGTCTGTAGGAGTTCACCCACTCACCCCCACCACTACCTGGTCTGCAGGAGTCCACTCACTTACCCCCACCACTGCCTGGTCTGTAGGAGTCCACTCACTCACCCCCACCACTGCCTGGTCTGCAGGAGTCCACTCCCTCACCCCCACCACTACTTGGTCTGCAGGCAGCCTGTGCTCCAGAACAGACCTTCAGGTTTCCACAGTCCTTGCTGCCCCCCGTGTTACTGTGAGTACTCAGAAGCAGCTGGTCCCTGGATTGATTCTACTTCACAGAAATGCGCAGATCTCTGTGTTGGGGGGGGCTCTTTTTGCTCAGGCCCAGACACTCAAACAGGTATGTGCTGAAGCTGCCATCAATGTGAGCATGTTTTAACTTTCTGGGGCTGTTGTCTTGGTTCTGCTGGTGTCTGTAGCTCTTCCCTGCTCAGACACCTCCTGCAACTTCTGTTACTCCAGAAACTTGTGTGCCCCTGGGTTGAGTGTTTACCTGGCTCCAACTGTCTTTCCAGGGCTGATCACTGAACCACTGCAGACTTTTCATGCCCTGGGATGCTCTCCCACTCTCCACGTGCCATGTTTCCCATGACCTGTGAAGGCCCAGCACAAATGCTGCCTTTTTCTTTGAGCTGTAAGACAATTGCTGTGGGTGACAACAGAGACCCCTCACCTGACAATGGTGCTTTACAGATGAGAGAATGGAGCCACACAGAGCCAACGGGATGGAGCCGCAGACCCAGGCCTGGCCAGCCCTTGTGTTCTTTCTTCTCTTCTCAGGCAGAAGTATTTTTCTCTCCCAGGTGCTTCCATAGCAACTTTTTTTTTTTCAGAAACTGTAATTGCAGTAAAATATCTGTAATCTAATTTTAGTGATTTATGTAACTATCTTATTTCCTCTATTAAATTACAAGCTTTGCAAAGGTAGGAACTTACTCATTTTTGTATTCCTTCAGTGTGTATCATGCTTGTTCTGAATGAATTTTTGTTGAGTAGTTGACTGTAAGATAAAGGGACCTGGTTCAAGAGGGAAGCTTAGAGCAGATTATGAGTGAAGAAGTTTGTATTCTGTAGTCTAGCAGGACGCGGGCAAGTCTGGGGATGCAGATTCTGTCTTTGGAAGGTCAGGTCGCAGAGAAGCACCCCACGGAGCTGTAAGAAGTCAGTGGGAAGGTCAGCTTGGAGGCTGGACTACAAAGAGGGGGCCCTGGAGAATCCTGGTTGTGTGCACAACCGGTAAGCAAGTTCCAGCCTCCAGTGGACCCTGTAGCGGTGCGTGGGCTGAGGCACTTTGTGTCACAAGTGACCCAGGAGGCGTACCCCTTGGCCTGTGATGTCTGTAGTCTAGGACAGAATACGCATGGCGAGGGGGCACTGAGGACCATGTGTTGGGGAAGTCCGGTGAGCACATGCCCTGTGGATACTGGAGCGAGTGTGGGTGCACTTAGCAGTTGGAGATGGTGCAGAAGGGGCCCAGGCCGAGCGGTGCTTGCCGGGAGGAGACTGGGGGCACTGGGTCAGATGACCTCCCGGGAGCAGCGGAACAAGGTGGGCTTCATTGCCCTGATGAGTTGGTGTCCCAAAGAAAAGGCCAGACTTCCCGGAAAGAGTGTTTTCCAGGTAAAGGCACGAGCCCCAGACACTCCTGTGGCTCTTCCCTGTAGGAGTTGAGGGAACACGCCACCACTTGTGCTGTGAAGTGTGGGCTCCCTGCGTTCTCTGGCTCCGAGCACACACACAGTGTGCCACATTCCTGTGGCCACACTCCTGTGGTTTCCTGCTGTCCATGGTGCCAGTTCTGCATTCACAAAGGTGATGCAGGGTGTGTACTCTGGGGCCTCTGCATGTCAGAGACCCTGGGGCCTGGCTCTTTGTTAGGTGATGAAGAGCCTCAGAAGCAGCTGGTCCCTGGATTGATTTTCCTGACAGCCCTGATTGTGAGAGTGCCACCTGCCACCTTTTGATAGCATTTGTGCTGGAGTGCTGCAGTTGAGGGCCAGGAGAGAGAAGGAGCTTCCAGAAGACTCGTAGAGTTGGTGCCTCAGGATCTGAAATTGCTGGCTAAGGAGTATGTGTTTCTTCCTAGTCACATGGTAGGAGGAGGACAAACAGTTCCCGGTGTGGACAGGCCAGAGCCGAGGATGGGAGATCCGAGCTCCCCCTCGCTCGTTACGTCTCAATGAGGCACTGGCCTTGGGCTGGTCGAGGGAGGCCAGCAGAGTGCAGGACATGGCCAGATGTTGCAGGAAGAAGGAGAAAAAATTTCTCTTTGTGTCTTCCCTTTTGTGACCCTATGACACCGTCCGTGCTCCAACGCACGCTCCCCCTGTCCTCCCAGGACTGCTCCCACATGTCTTTCTCACATCCCTCCTGGCTTGCGTGTGGGGGCAGGAGTGACCATTCGTGAGACTAAGAAACTCTGTTCATCCCAGGACGAAAGTGGGCAGGAAACTCTCAACCTGGTGTGGGCAAACTGTAGGGAAAGCACCGGGGCTGGGGAGGTGCTGGCAGAAGCATCTCTGCCAGGCTCTGCCTCTGTCTCCCTCTCTCAGTCCCTGTGTCTGGGTCACTCTCTTCTCAGAAGGCCACTGGTTATATTGCATTAAGACCTACCTTATTCATGTCGTCTTTACTTGATTGCAAAGACCACAGTCACAAGTACTAGGGGTTAGGAGTTCAACATACCTTCTAGGCGACACAATTCAACCCAACACATACATACATAGTATATGTATATAATATGTGTATATAGACGTATATCTATGTATATAAATAAAATACTGAGGTACTGAGATATCTGTATATATCTCAGTGACTGTGTTTGTATAGATTAGTATGGGCTTAGCCAGTCGTAGAACACTTACTAACAAGGACTTAAACAGGTTTCTATTTCCTGCCTAGCAGGGCATTGAAGGTAGGTGGTCACCGACCCTGGGGTGTCGTGAGGGCCTGGGCTCTCCTCTTCCTGCCCCGCCATTCTTAGTCTGCTCTCCTGTGTCCTCACACTGACTGCCCTTGGTCCAAGCACGGCCATGGCTGTGGATACAGGCTACATCTGTGTTTAAGGCAGTGCGTGGGGGTGTGCCAGCTGCCTGTGGTCCTTTTTATTAGGAAGAAACTGCAGCCCCTTTGTTTATGTCCCCGGGGCGGGAGCTAGGCTGCAGGGCAGTCCAAAAGGAAGAGAAGGTGGGAGAGTGAGAGCTCCTGAGTGGGGAGGAGGTCTTTGACAACCAGAAAGAAACACCGCCTTGGCCCTGCTGAGCTGCGGTGAACTGCCTCCCCCTCCCTCTGACCTGCTCCTCCGGGGTGAGGTCCCAGTCAGCGTCTGGCTTAGATGAGCACACCTGTGCCTCGTATGTGGGCACAGCGCAGCTGCAGCAGGGACCAGGACATGACGGTCCTGCCCTGTTCCCTTCTGTGTCCGCAGCACCTGGCACAAAGCCTGCACAGAGTAGGTGCCCATTAAATGTCCTTTGAACTGAATCCCTGACTTCTCCATTCAAAGGCATTTGAATCCAGAAACAATCACATTCATTCACTGTAATATTCACAGATGACCTACTATTCGTTTATGTATTTACAGTTTTATTGTTATTACTCGTTGTTCAGTTATCCATTCACTTGGCCCAAACTGCTTGGTCCTCGGGATTCTCAGGCACACCGGGGACCTTGCAGTGAAGGTGGGGTGTCGGGAGGACAGGGTGGGGGTGGAGGAGGCCTGCTCGGAACAAGGTGGGGATGGAGGCCGTGTCTGCTGTCCTGTAGGGTCAGTAGGGCAGGTGTTCATCTTGCACACTTCCGGAATTTCTTCAGTTGCCCTTTTCCCGTAGTGATTACAACCAGCAGGAGCCCTTCAGGCCTCTGCATCCTTGGCCTTCTGACTCATTTCCCTCCGGTTGAGGAACAGCTGACTTGTAAGGTGCAGGGCGTTTCGCGTGCTGAATAAATACATGTGGAGCCCCTGCCTTAGGCCAGGTCCGTGATGTCCTGTGGACAAACAAGGATAAGACTCAGAAGGATGTGTTTTCATTTCCTCCTGAAAGGAGCGCAGGATTCCTGCCTGCAGGTCAGCCGAAGGGAGTGTTTCTTATCTGTTAATGCTTTAATCACCTGGGATTCTCCTTCCCTTTGGCCTGCAGCTCTGCTTCCTTTATTGAAAGTGACCTTGTTTTTCTCTCAGTCCCTGGTCCAGCCATTCCCCGGAGGTCCAGCTCAAGTGTGCCAACTAGGCACTGACCGAGACCCTGAGGTGTGTCCTCTCAGCCTGGCAGATAAGGGCTGTTTTCTCTGGGCGCGCAGGCCTTATGCCCCGTGCAGCTGGGCAAACCAAAGGCAGGTGAGTGGAGGGGAGTATGGGCCTGGGGCTGGGTTGACCCCTGGGTAGCCACTGGCCCTATAGGACCCTGGAGCCCTTGACCTCTGGCCAGTCCCAAGTAAGGTGTTCTGTCAGTGGGTTTCCAGTGTGAAAAACAGATGTAAAGCATCCAGTAACAAGTTTTACAAATATACAGATTAATGTTAAGATGATTATATCATGGCTTTATGAGGTTAAATAAAATATGTTGCTGAAATTCCTTTCCTTTTTTTTTTTTAATGGCTACCAGAAAATGTAAAGTTACATATGCAGTTTGCATTTCACTGCCCTGAGCCCGTGTGGTGCTGATGTGGAGGGCTGGGGAAGTGTGTTTCCTTCCATATGACCGGCCTTTTGGCCAGCTCTGACCCTTCTAGAGAGCTGGCCTGCCCCAGGATTGGGGTCCTGGCCAGTGTCCCAGGCCTGGCTGTGCCATCTCACTGTCACCAGACACCTCTCATGCCTTGACTTCAGTTGTGGATGCCCCCGACCTCCGGGGCCGCCTCCCCCCTTGGCGGATTCTGGCCCCCCTCTCCTCCGCAGCCGGTGATATTCAGGCTCAGTCATTCAATCTATTCAACTCCATTTAGTATTCAGATTTGAAAGTTTTTGGATCTTTCTTTTTAAAAATATATAAAAGGAGGCTTTGGGTTAGACGAACTTACTATTCTTCCTTAAAAAATTCCTTGACTGTTGGAATCTGCCTTGGCATTTGTTGTTGTCCATCAGGTTATTCACACAGGTCCCAGTGACTTTTCCTCCAGGCCCACCTATCTCTGTCACACCTGCCAGTGTACTTGCTACTCGGTCCCCCTGGCCATCTAAGGTCAAGAAAAATGGCACCCATGGAATCCTACACTGTGTTATAAGATGGCCCGTGAAGACGGGTGGAGAGAAACCTGTCCTGTACTCATCTCTTCTCTGAAAATTCTGCCTTGGGCCCAGCCTGCACATCTAGACCAGTAGCCTGTGTGAGTTGCCCCATCCAGCTGGTGGCCTCACCCATGCACCACTATCCCCTGCCGATGCCCCGTGCTGCTCAGTTCTTGGACCCTGCTGACCTCTTTTCTGACAATCCTGCATTTCTTATTTGTGCCCTGGCTCTCAGAGTGGCCCCCCATTTTCCATCTCTGAAACTTGTGGCTTTCCGTGGCTGCATTGCCTGCTGTCACCTGACCCTCTGTGGTCCCGGGCTTCCCGTGAATTCTCCCTGCCTCCCCTCACCTGTTTTTCTCTGCGTCCCAGCCTCGCCCCAAGCAGTCTGCCTTCTGTGACTGTCAGAGGATGGTCCCTCCTCTTCCTGCTGCTTCCGTGGGCTCTGGGTGGTCCATTTGGGACCCATGGGTTCCCCTGAGCAGCTCTAGCATTTTGGGGGTGACGTGGGATGAAGTCAGCGTCCTTTTACTCCCTGCACACAGCAGATATGGCCCCTGCTGGCCTAAGAGCTTTAGCAGGTGGATTATTTTTAAAACCCAGAAACAAGAATTAGCGCCAAAGTTTTTTTTTTTTAATACATCACTGATGTTAACACATATGCTGTATTATGTCAACACAGTTTGGCTGTTACTGAGTCAACTGAAACTTAACGCATAGTTAGATAGGAATTACACGTGACCAGAGATGAGGGGGCTTTTCAGTTTGGCATGAAGCAAGATGAAGGTCCCATGTCCCTGAATGAAGCACCTTCCCCACCTTGTTCCCATCTCCTCTGGACGGTGGAGATGAGGCTTAGAGTTGGGCATTTGTCTTTTGTACTTCCATGGGCATGGGGCGAGCATGCCACACGCTGAGCCCCCAGAGCTAAGGGGTGTTTCCTACTCATTTTGTTTCCAGCTCCGGCCGTGGCACAGCATGTTCAACTTTTCATGCAACCCTATATGTGTGTGTGCATCTATCTATACACACCTATTTTTTAAAAAGGACATTAAGATCCTTCTTGAAAGTTTATATTTTTCTTTTCACTAAACCACCACCATATGGCGGTTTTCAAAACCATACAGGTCTGTGAATTGACCCCAAAAGGCAAAAACCCCTTAGCTGGGCTGCTAATAAAAATAATCATCCTGGAGCTCCCGTAATTGTTATTAGTAAGACTTTAATTATATTTGAATCTTTTCTTGCCTTGTCTTAGGTATGCTGTGCACACCAGACTGTTTATGTAGAAACCAGTCTAGTTAGGATAGGACTACCATTATGTGATAATCCTTCCCAGATAAGACAGAAGTTTTTCTTGTTAGGCATGAAATTATTATTCAAATTTTTTTTTCTAAGAGTAGCTGAAGGAAACATTTTCTGATGTGATAAAGTCGGCCCTGCTGCGGGAAGGAAACATCAATCATGTTGGCCCAGCGGGGGGTGACTGACTGGGACTAGGCCCAAACTGGGTGAAAGGATGGCTTAGGGATAGACACTTTATTTTTATTTGCAGTGGAATTATTGCTTTAGACCGTCGTACTTTGGGGAATCTGGCTCAAGGAAATGATCCTAAATGAGGAGAAAAATAAATGCATTATGCGTAAATGTCCCTCTTCATGTTTTGTTTTGTTTTTTAAGTGATAGTCCCAAATGGAAAACGTCTAAATATGGCAAAGTAAGTATCATGCTCTAATCAGATAAGCTCTTTGGAGACTGTGGACATGGGAAAAAGTTTCCTATGTTATTAAGTGAAAGCAATTTTGAGGAGGCACAATTATACAATATAATGTGCAAACATGTAAAAAAGAATTGTAACTCAGAAGGATTGCAATTTCTTTTACTATTTTGATTTTTTATTGTGGTTCTGTTTTATTTTTAGTGAAATAAAATCTTTTAGTTTTTTAAAATTAATTTCAAATTCTACTCCAGTACACACACATTTTATTCTTTCATATACAACTACATGTATATACACACACACATACTTATACATATATTTATATGTGTATATTTATATACATTTCAACACATATGTTGTGCTTGTATCCCAGGTAGGTGTTTTGCTGCTGTGGGCTTGAAAAGAAATGCACACTAAACGAGGAAGGATCTTTCTTGTTATTAATTTCCAAATTTATCAGATAGAGCCATGAACATCTCAACCCAGGGTCCTGAGGGGTTGCACTGGGGCTTACCTTCCTCCACACCCCTGCAGGTCTGGCTGGGGACAGTGCTAGGACTGTGACAGTGTGTCCTGCGCCATGCTGGGCCCTCTCAAGGTACAGCAGGTGTGGTCAGCGCTCCGGCCGATGAGGCGGGACTGTGGGATAAGAGCTAGGCGCCCACTCAAGATTTCAGCCTCTCAGTCAACATTCCCATTTTACTCATCCATACAGTGAACTAGGGTTATTACTTTTGGGGGGCTCCTCAGAGGATCAAATAAATCATGGCTATGAAATTTTAAAGAAAAATGTTGGAGACCTGTACAAAAAGCAGACCCACAGGTAACTCTTGAAGGTCCATGGTAGGGAGGCGTGTGCCCTGCCAAACCCTGAGGGCAGCGGGACTGGAGTGCAGCCCCAGGCATGAAGGGTCCATCTGGCAAAAACTTCATTGGCTGACTCAAAAACTGTCCTGGCCCGCAAACATGTGAAGTATTACCACCATCTTGGTATTTTCTCCGTTTTGTTTTTTTCTTTAGGTAAAGTTAGAACAGCGTAAGTGAAATAACGCCATATTACCTCCTTTCTCTAATTTTGTTTGGATTATTGTTTTAAGTTTACAGTAAAATGATTGTGACTCACATTTTATCTAGAATGTGCTGTTCAATCTCCAGATACTTGAGGATTTTCCAGCTCTCTTTCTGTTACTCATTTCTAGTTTAATTTCAGTGCATCATGAGGGCATGCTTTATACAATTTCTGTGTTTTGTTTGTTTGCTTTAATGTTTAAGTTGAATTTTGTAGCCCAGAATGTTTCCTTTGAGCTAAAGGACTTGTGTATTCTGCTGTTGTCAGATGGACTATTCTTGATCAGGTAGATCAAGCTGATTGTTAGTGCTGTGAGTTCAATATATTCTTATAGATTTTCTGCCTGCTGGATTTTTCCGTTTTCTTTTCTTTTCTTTCTTTCTTTTTTTTTTTTTTTGAGACAGATTCTCACTTTGTCGCCCTCAGTAGAGTGCTGTGGTGTCACAGCTCACAGCAACCTCAGACTCTTGGGCTCCAGTGATCCTCTTGTCTCCGCCTCCTGAGTAGCTGGGACTACAGGCACCTGCCCTAACATCCTCCCATTTTTAGAGGTGGTGTCTTGCTCTGGCTCAGGCTGGTCTCGAACCTGTCAGCTCAGTTGATCCACCTGCCTCAGCCTCCCAGAGTGCAGGGATAACAGGCGTGAGCTACCTTACCTGGCTAGATTCGTCCATTGCTGATTGAGGTCTGTGAAAGGCTCAGGCTATCAGTAGTGGATTTGTTTGTCTTGTCAGTTCTATCAGTTTTACCTCCTGTATTATGCTGCCATTTCCTAGGGTGCCTTTGTGTTTAGGGTTGACAAGTCTCCTTGGAGAACCGACTTCTTTATTTTAATGTTTGGTAATGTTTCTCTTTGTGCCTGATGATACTTTCGCTTTGAGATCTGCTGTGTCTGAAATTAACTTAGCTAGCCCACCTTTTTTTGATTATGGTTAGCATGGTATATCTTTTCCTATCTTTAACTTTTAACTTGAATCTTCATATTTGAAAATGTCTTCTGGGCAACACAACATACTGTTGAATTCTTGCTTTTTTATTCACTCTGAAAATGTTTTGTTTTTAAACTGGTCCAGAGGTGTCCAACTTCTTTTCTGCAACATGTTAGAAGAATGAGAGTTTTCTGGGGCCACACAGCAAATACTCCAACACTAAGGAAAGCTGATTAGCAAAGAAGACGTCTCTGCATACTCTTCATTATGTCTGACATTATAAATAAGCAAAAATTGTCCTCAAAAATCAGCCTGTGGCCTGAGGGCCATAGGTTGGATACCCCTGAGACCATTTACATTTACACAGATTTTTTTAAAATGGAGAATAATGCATATTGCTGTTTGGAGATTTTTTTTAAATTCCTAATTAGCATATAAATGTACCTTACTTCTTATCAAATTTATACGGTCAGAGGATTTGCTCTCTAAGTTCTTTAAAGTTGGTGTGTGTTTCATCTTGCCGTTCTAAGTAAACAGTTTTTTTTCCCTGTGGCAATGCCTTCATGATAACAAGTTTCTTATTTTGTGCCTAGTTTGGTATCCAGTTGTGTAAATCAATTGGTTCTTTGTGAGCAGCTGTAAGCCTAAGGATCAGCTTCATTTTTATGAGTGATTTCTTAGAATTAGGAACTATGGTCCTAATAAAAGATCACCACAAGAGAATTAAAAAAAAAAACTCACTTAATTAATTGATAACCAATGAGCCAGTGAGTTTGTTCTGTAGCTATCATTTGACAAACGTCTCGGCCGCTGAAGAGCACATTTCATTTTCTCCCAGTGAGGACAAATGGGAACTGACTGAGTGCGGGGCGGCTCTGAAGGGACCCTGTGTTTGCCGGCCACAGACCGTTAGTGTGCGACGCGTGTAAACAGAGGGTGCTTTATGGATGCCAGACAAGACCTCTATTCATGTGAAAGTCCAGCAAATCACACGTGTGAAAGCCCCCACTCCGGTGGCTGCATAAGCTTAACTGCACAGAGCTCTATACTGCTTTCTGGCTTTCTGAAACAGTCCCCTGTGAGTTCAGCAGCAGCTACACCACAGCCCTAGACTTGGAAATGGAAAGTGGGGGAGAAGTGCAGGGATTCCTCCAGCGCCCTTTGGTGTCCGTGTGTTAGGGAATTGTAGGTAAGCAGAAGGGTCTCCCTTGCTCACCGGTGGTTTGCAGCGATGCCAGCGGGCACGTCTGAACGTCTGTTCATAGTGGACAGGAGGAGGCAAGGATGGAGCAGGCGCAGTCTACCCTAACTGGGGTTTCCTTGTGGGCTTCAGAGCAGACCCCACGCAGGACTTGCCTTAGGGAGGCTGCCAAGCAAAGAAATGAGTCCTTTTGGTGGAGTTTTAATTCGCGGTTTGCAATATGTTCCACTTAGTATATGTGATCCTTTGTGAGGCAAAAGAAAACTAATTATTTTCTCTCAGTATGTAGCATCTCATGGGTAAAGTGTATTCTCTTGAGAATGGTTAGCCTCTAAAAATTTAAACCTATAATTGCAGGATAAAAAATATTGAAAGAGTTGCAGAATAAAGAATGAAGAATTAAATCACCTTTAGTCTGAACTGATTTCCAAAAGCTTTTATTTGCATTTTTCTAGAAAAATTGTGTATGCAGGTGTGGAACTTAAGTTTACGTTAACAAATGCCATCATATTATATAAACTGTCTCGTATTGTGCCTGTTTGCTGATGTATCTCATGTGTCCTTTCAGACAGCGTGAGCTCCAACGACTTCTTCACTTGCACAGATGATATGCTGCCATCTATTTAATCTATTCAATGTGTTCTCTACTAAGGGACATTTAGGTTGCTTTTCACTTCTCGTATTTGCAAAGAATGCTACCAGAGTTGAGTTTTTTTGCTACTATTTCTCTAGCGTACATACCCAGGGCAGTCTGTGTGGGTGAGAGTTATGTGTATTTTATATTTTAAGCTGTTGCCAAGGGTTCTGTGTGGGCATTTTTCCAAAGTGGCATTCACTGTTGCATCACTAAGGAGTGCAAGTTCCTCTTTCACCACACGGATCAGTGCTAGGTTTTTCTTCTACAGTATTGAAGTTTTTAATCATTGCCAGTCTGAGCTGTGGTGTCCTTTTACTTCATGTCTTTAAATAAGAGTGAGATTCAGCGTCTTTTTGGTTGCTTATCAGCCCCTGCAATTTCTCTTTCTGTGCATTACCTGTTTACATGGTCGGCCTACTTTTCTGTTGCTGTGTTTCCTACTGGTACTTCCTTTGTAAATTATTTTACAAAGGAAGGTATTAATTCTTCATTGCATGTAATGAACAAAATTATTTCCAGTTTTGTGATTCATTTTTCACTTGGCTTATGGTATTTTTTTCCAAATAGAAATACATTTTATATAGCTAGATCCTTATGACTTTTTTATTTTTGAAATATGCTTTGAAAAGCCTTCCTCCCTTCTGGGATATAAACAAATTAAAAAAAAATCAAATTGTAGTTTTAAACATTGTTAGGAAACAAGCCTACTAGCCATTTGTCCCAACACTGTTTAGTGACTGCCCATCTATCTCCAATTCTTTTAAGACACTCCATAGAAGTATCTCAAGATAGCTAAGAGCTGAGGGTGGGAACAGGTGCTTTACAGCCAGACTTATTAGGCTGCCACTAACCAGCTGTCTAACCAGAGCAAAGATTTTTAAACTCTTGCCCCTTCTGTGAAACGCAGCCCTCGTGCAGTGGCTGCTTTTTTTTTTTGCTTATCACAGCCAAGCTCAGTGAAGGCCATGTGGTCATGACTCGGAAAAACAGAGCATTGGTCAAGACGGGGTACGTACTGCCCTTGCTTCTCATCTCCACTCTGGCCTTTCATCCTGTCCTCACTGTCCCTCTTCCTTCCCGTTTGACCCTTCCCTAGACCAGTTCCACCCCCTGCCCAGCCCTCCACCACCTGCACTGGCAATTTTAGCAGCTAATTCACCGTGTTGCTCCCTGTTACCTCCTCGCTGTGTGTGGCAGGTCAGACCATAGCCATGATCCTTCTCTTTCTTCCCCGATCCCCTCCTTTCCGACCTTCCTCTCGTCCACTTATCATTAACCACCCATTCCTATGGTGATACCTAGTTATTGTGAAATCTGAATGTTGTGAGTCCCATTCTGTGATCCTTAGTGATTGCAGTTAACCTCCACTTGGACCTGATCTTTAAAAATACAGTAAGACCTCCACAGTTGACCACATCCCTACACTGACCACCTGCTCAAGTTGATCTGGTTTTTACTGACTGGACTTGGACCACACATACGTGTCAGTACAGTAGGCCTAGCTCCTTGTATTGACCAGCTTGTTATAGGCCTGGGGTGGTCACTTCCAGGGGGTCTGCTACATGTCAGCCTTGCAGGGACCTTCCTCCCTGCCTCCTTTGAGGGCCGTTGGTCACTTCTGGAGGGTTTGCTGCGTGTCAGCCCTGCAGGGACCTTCCTTCCTGCCTCCCTTGCGGGCCCTTGGTCACTTCCAGAGGGTCTGCTGTGCATCAGTCCTACAGGGACCTTCCTCCCTGGCTCCTTTGCAATGTTCATTGTATCCAGCGTCCTCCCTTCTCTTCTTTCTGGAATGCTGTCCTACTTTCATAGTCACCTGGCAAAAGCCCACCTGAGGCTAAATCCAGATTCCTACTGCTCAGCACCTGCGCCCAAGAAGCTCTGTTTGGCTGGAGAGAGACCCTGCACCTTGCTGCTGGGCCACTGGTTATGACCACAGTCTCAAGGCCCCCACGATTCTGCTGCATCTCCCTGGCTTCTAGAAACTATTCTCTCCTGTGAAATTCGCCCGGGCTGAGGCCCTGTCCTCACAGTTCTTCTGTTCTCCTTCCCTTAGGCAGCCATGCCCAGGGGACTCGCTTAGTCTCCTGACTGCTGCAGCACGTCCATCCTGGTCCTGTGGCTGTGCACCTTGTGTCCCGACATGCCCTGGCCCCCCCAGGGCTGTCCACCACGCATACTTCCCAGGCACTGATGACAAGGCCCTGGGAGATTCCGGACTTTTCTTCCCCCTCCCCTCCCTTCCTCACAGTCCTCTGGGTCAGCCTTCAGGATCTGTTGGGTTTTCACTGTCACTCCTTCACCACTGTCACTCTTTGTTGAGCGTGTTCGGTCCGGGTGTCCTCTCAGGTTCCTGTTCCTCATTTTATTCAGGTCTCACTTAAAATAGCACCTCTTCAGAGAGGCCTCAGGGGCCATGCTAGGACAACAGTGCCCCTTCCTTCACCTAGTTTTGTTATTATTGCTCTTGCCCATGCCTGATGGCGTGTCGATAATGCATGTATGTGTAGCACAGCCACATACCCATGTGCACACATGCACGCACACACAATTTTGAGCGGCTGTCCCTAACTGATTGCAGCTGGTCTTAGTGGGGGCATTTATTTAGCAGGAAGTACGTATGCGTAACTCCTTTACAGGACCCTTTTCTATATTGATAGACATACGCTTGGCAAAAGAAAGAAATGAGTAAAATACTATCTTTAATATTTGTGGTTCAGGTTGTCTTTCTCAGTTATTCTGAACCACTGAGTCTTCTGTTCAGAAAGTGGAGCAGCGTGTGTCCCTGTGAAGGAGGCATTAGGGAGGGTGCCCAGCACTGCAGGGAGCACACCTGTGCTCCAGAGTGGGAAGCTGGGTCCTGGCTGCAGTGAATCATCCTTGTTTCAGTGACTCCAAGGTTCGTGTGTGGGATAAGGACCGGTCCGATCTCCTGGAGAGCAGGGACTAGCTCTGAATAGTTTCACTTCCTGGTGTCTCAGCAGAAGGTCAGGTGCAAGAAAGGGTTGACGAGTGGATGGACATTGCTGCAGGGGTTCTGCTGGGATGTGCTTTGCTGGCGCTTTGCTGACCCAGGCACTAGAATTGGGACTAATACTGCAAAGAGCAATGCTGGGCCGCTGGGAAGTGTGCAGGGGCTGGAGGGACGACACTCCACCAGCCAAGAGGCCGCAGCACTTTATTTGCACCCGTGGGCTGCTGTCCATTTGGGGACAGGGACTTTGCAACCTGCCAATAGCTGGGCAGGCCACATGGGGCTCCCAGCACACTCCTCTGGACAGGGAGGTCTGTGGCCAGTCTCCCTATAAAAAAGCTTTGTAAGGCAGCTAGAAAAGGCACCTGTTGCCAGCACCCCAGCTGGGCAGAGAGCTTTCCTTCCTGCTGGAAGTTTTAATTCTATTTACATGCTTCTCATACCTGGGGAAGGTGGCAGAAGCTTGTGATAAAAGAGGTTGCACCATCTTTTGTTTGGAGGGTTGGAATGTATTGCAAGTAAAGGCAGAAAATAGTTTGGCAACAGTATGAGTGCCATTTTCTGGAATGGGTATCTTGATGTAGGCAAAAGGCTCACTGTGGGTCAGGCCAGGTGACCTGTGGAGGTCAGGTCAGAAATCTTGGCTGGGGGGACCTTAGCTTTGGAGGTTTCAGTGCTGAGCAGCCTGGCCACAAGCATTGCAGGAAAATTAGCATGCTGAGCATGCACGTGGGCAAAACTTGCTCTTAGCACAGGAGCTGTAAGGAGGGAGCATCTGCAAAGAGAAATGTGGGGCTGTCCACCAGGGTGTCTTACGTGTGCTCAGACTGAAGCATTGCTGCTCTCCCATGCCCTCCTTGGAGGAGACCAGGGAGTCTAGCAGAGGCAGAGGGGGGAATAGGGTGTACAGCTGATTTTGTTCTTTGCTGCCTGACCAAAAATGCCTAACATAAAAAAAACCAGAAGTCAGACGTTGGTGTTGCAATCCTGATGAGCAAAAGCTATGCTTGAGAACAGAGAAGATTGGGGGAACTCCTCATATGATCTTGCCTTAGTCTTTGAAAGTTTTTTCCGAGTTGATAAACTTCTCTGTCTTTTAAATAATAAAAGTTGAAGTGAAGTATAATTCACGGAGCAGAATAATCACTACTTTGAATTATTTCAGTGGTTTTTAGCATAGTCACACAATTTTGCCACCATCACGCCGCCTTTCTTGAGTTCCAGAGCCTTTTCAGTGTCACTGCTCAATCTCTGCGTCCATTAGCCCTCACTGCTTATTTTCCCCTATTGCTCTGGGTCTCTGGAAACCAGTCATTTACTGTCGGTCTCTGTGGCATGTTCATTCTGGACTTTTCACATAAATGGTTTCATACAATGCGTGGCCTCTGTGTCTGGCTTCTTTCACTTACGACATTGTTTTTGCTTGTGATCCACATTGTAGCACAGAAGAGCACTATATAACATTTTATGGCCAAGACAATGGTGTGCATATGCCACGTTTTATACCCTCAACAGTTAATGGAAATATAGTTGTTTCTTATTTTTGGATATTATGAATAATAGTGCTGCAAACGTTCACACACAGATTTTTATGTGAAGTTAAGATTTTGTTTCTTTGGGGTCTATACCTAGGTGTGGAATTGCTGGATCATATGGCAACTCTGTGCTCAACCCTTTGAAGAACTGCCTTGCTGTTTCCTAAGTCAGCTAAACCACTTTACGTTGCCACCGGCAGTGTGTAACTGTTCAACTTTCTTCACATTCCTGCTGTAATTCTTGATAATTGTTATTATCTGTTTTTATAATCCTAGCAGTCCTGATGGGGATGAAGTGGTATCTCATTCGGGTTTTGATTTGTATTAATTGAGGGATCATGATGAACATCTCTTCATGGGTTTATTGGCCATTCAGACATCTTGTTTGTGGAGATGTCTGTTCAAATCTTTTGCAGTTTTTTATGTGGGTTGTCTTTTTATTATTGAGTATTCTTCCTGTATGCTGAAAATAAAGTCCTTATCAGATACATGATTTGCAAATGTTTCCTCTAGTTCTGTGGGTTGTCTTTTCACTGCATGATGGTGGTTTTTGACATGCAACACTTAGATAGATTCCAGTTTATTTATTTTTTAATCTGTTGTTTGTGCTTTGGTGCTGTATCTAAGAAACCATTTTGAAGGTTTACTGTTTTCTTCTAAGAATTTTGTAATTTTAGCTCTAACATTTAAACTGATGATTTATTTGGAATTAATTTTTGTATTTAATTATTTTGGGTTTAAGGTCTGTGTTTAGATTGGTTTTATAGTACTATTTGCTGGAAAAACCATCATTTACTCTTAAACTGTCACGACACTCTTTTAAAAATAAATTAGCCACAGAGCAAGCAGCCGAGGCAAGATAGGTCAAAGTCAGAGTGGTGGCCATGGTCCTGGAGGTGGCAAGAAGGATGACAAGGGTAAGAAAAAGAAATATGAAACTCCTGTACCAACCAGAGTTGGGAAAGAAGAAGAAAACAAAGGGAACAGATGCAGCCAGTAAACTACCACTGGTGACACCTCACACTCAGTGCCGATTAAAATTGTTGAAGTTAGAGAGAATTAAAGACTGTCTTCTCATGGAGGAAGAATTCATTAGAAATCAGGAACAAATGAAACCATTAGAAGAAAAGAAAGAGGAGGAAAGATCAAAAGTGGATGATCTGAGAGGAACACCAATGTCAGTAGGAACCTTGGAAGAGATCATTGATGACAATCATGCCATCGTGTTCACATCTGTGGGCTCAGAACACTATGTCAGCATCCTTTCATTTGTAGACAAGGACCTGCTGGAACCAGGCTATTCGGTCCTGCTCAACCACAAGGTTCATGCTGTGATAAGGGTGCTGATGGATGACACAGATCCCCTGGTCACAGTGATGAAGGTGGAAAAGGCACCCCAGAAATCCCATGCTGATACTGGGGGCTTGGACAACCAAATCCAGGAAATTAAGGAATCTGTGGAGCTTCCTCTCACCTATCCTGAATATTATGAAGAGATGGGTATAAAGCCCTCTAAATGGGTTATTCTTTATGGTCCACCTGGCACAGGTAAAACCTTGTTAGCCA
>CAUYQV010098211.1:0-14999 GCA_963574575.1 Galagoides demidoff | reverse complement strand
CTGGGACCACAGGCGCCCGCCACAATGCCCGGCCATTTTTTGGTTGCAGCCATCATTGTTGTTTGGCGGGCCCGGGCTGGGGATTCGAACCCGCCACCTTAGGTGTACGTGGCTGGCGCCTTAGCCGATTGAGCCACAGGCGCTGCCATTAACACAGAACGAGAGGTGTTAAACCAGCACTGATGAGCTTGTGGTGAGGCCATCCTGTCATCTCCCTCTGCTGAAACACCTGGCACTTCCAAAGGGCTGGCAGAGTTCAGGGTGAGGTGGGGAGTCCTCCCCGACACTGTGCCCTGAGCATAAGCTACGTGGGAGCTCCCTCTGCCTGCATCAGACAGCTGATGAGTTCTGTCTTCCAGAAATTGATTCTCCCATAACTGTTGCCCTGTTTAAATTCTTTTGGCACCATGTAGTGGGGTTTGGAGAGAAAAGAAAGGGAAATGTATGTGGTCAATCTGCACATCTAACCAAGTGGCAACTCAGGACTCCACCTAACAAATCCAAAAATTATGACCTGGCTTGGCGCCTGTAGCTCGATAGTTAGGGCACCAGCCACATATACTGGGGCTGGTGGGTTGGAACCAGCCTGGCCCAGCTAAACACCAATGACAACTACAACAAAAAAAATAGCTGGGCGTTGTGGTATGCGCCTGTAGTCTCAGCTACTTGGGAGGCTGAGGCAAGAGAATTGCT
Source organism: Galagoides demidoff (assembly GCA_963574575.1). NCBI lineage: Eukaryota > Metazoa > Chordata > Mammalia > Primates > Galagidae > Galagoides > Galagoides demidoff. The sequence goes on along the minus strand of CAUYQV010098211.1, from coordinate 14,306 downwards.
TAAGCCCATGAGTTTGAGGTTGCTGTGAGCTGTGACTCCACAGCACTCTATCCAGGGAAATATAATGAGACTCTGTCTCAAAAAGAAAAAAAAATTGTGACCTGGTTGTTTGTACCTTCACATTAACGTGAAATGAAAAAAGAAGAGCAAATTGAATAAATGAATAAAAAATAAAAATCTATGAAAATAAGAGAAATGATGAGAAAATTGCAGATCTCTTACATCTAACTAATAGAAGTAGCAGAGAGGACAGAGAAGGAAGTTGCAGAATAAATAAGTAAATGAGGAAAAAATTAAAATCAAAATTTTCAGAACTGAAGGAAATGAGTTTCTTGATGAAGAGGGACCAAAACATACCTTGAACAATTACAGGAAAATGAAAGAACGATGTCAAAGTATATTACTGTTACATTTCAAAAACCTTAGGAGAAGCTTCTGGAAATTTCTAGATAGAATAAAAAATGTCACAAACAATCAGCGACTGTATTTCTCAACATCGGCATTACAAGGTAGAGAATATAGCAACGCCTTCATAATTCTGAGGAAACATGATATTTGACCTAGGATTCCCTCCAGCTAAACAGCAAAATAAGTGTGAGTGAAAATTAAGACTTTTTTTTAGATGTGTGAGTACTCAAAAATGTATTTCCCAAGTATTCTTTCCAAGGAGGCTATGGAAAGATGCTTCAGTGAAATGAACAAGATGCAAGATGTAATACCCAGGGACAGGGAATCCGACACAGGGAAGAGGGAAGGGCATTCCCTCCTGGCAAGAAATGTGAGCTGGGACGGCAAGTGTGGAGTAAGCAGGGCAAGCACCACCCCACCATAGGAAGAGTGCTCCCCAAAACAGCACTCCATAAGTGGGAGAGGATATTTAGACCACTGAAAGAAGGTCTGGACATAAATGAATATCAGGATCCTGGAAAACTAAGAGAGGGAGAGCAGTAAATAATATTTAAAAAGCTGTATTTTTAACTAAAAATTGTAGCATCACTAAATTGGGAAGATGTCAGAAGGTTTTTTGAGAGTGTGTGTGTTAGAGTGTGTCCAAGACCGCACATGTGTTTAAAGAGTTGTAAAAAGCTAAGTCACCCTTTTCACAAAGTAGAAAGTCAATAGAAGTTATTAAAAACCTTTGAAAAGAATAGAGATTAATAGTGTTTAAAAGTTATTTGAAATATTGAGGCTAATATTAGGCAAAAAAAATCTCAATGTGTTGAAAACAATTAGCTCCAGGGAGTTGGTGCTGAGGAAGGGTGGTGGGAACTGCTTTTTAAATTCTTAATCTTTGATAATTATTTGATGTTTTAACTATTTGCATGAAAAACTTTATAAAATGATATATTCATTGATATTTGATAAATCAGTGACGTTTCTTTCTCCACCCGTTTTCCTCCCCTTCCCAGGATGTTGAGTATAGCAGTGTGGTACACCAATTCCGTCCTTTTCCTAATTTCCTTTCTAAACTTGTGCAACACAAGTAGCCTGTACTGTCTTGTTTTCTAGTTTTTACATGTCTTTCTCTAGTGCACCCATCAGACTTTGGTGCACCAGGATGTAAATCATATACTCCCTGTTTCTTTGTGTTTCTCAAAATGAGCCAGACCTAAACCCTGAAATGGACTCATGAAGTGTGTTCTATCAATGCTGCTATTCCAATCTGTGGAGCTATCTATCTGAAGCCAAATAAAACTAAAATACATGCAATAATAAAAATAATAATAATGGTGCCAGGAAATCTCCCTTCAATTTGGGGAAGAGAATCCAGGTGGATATGGCAGTGTGATGACTCTCTCTAAAGTCATCCAATGCCTGGTGCATCCTGGCCCTCAGAATCCCATTCTAAAGGTTAGGGTGATGGATACCGTGAGAGAAAAGACCACAGGGTGGGCTCTGTCCTTATGGGACCTGCCTACTCCAAACAACTTATGAATCTACAATTAGATTTCCAATTTCTGGTTTCAAAAGGAATTTCAAACAATATGTGTCACAATCATTGGTCTAGAATGATGGTAAGTGTGAAAGTCTATGATAGGCAGCTTTCCCCCAGTGAAACCAGTCTCATAGGTCCACGTATACAAAAACAATTTCTTTCAGAACTATGCAGAATCCAGTGATGCTTAGAAGAGCTAAGTTAAAACAATTTAAAGGAAAGACCGTGTGATGCGGCAGGTAATAAAGTTTATGGAACTCATTAGTTTGAGAAGTAAAACAGGAATTATGGTTCCTAAAGAGGTTTAAATAAATTCATAGATGAGTGATCTGTAATGGGTTATTAATGAAAATTGGATTGTGCTTTCCAGCTAACCTTGGAAGGTGACGCTAAGGAAAAGCAATAATAACAACAAAAGTAACAATGACCATAAAGATAATAATACCACTTATCCAACGCAATTAACTATTCTAGTTACTTTCCATTATCTTGTTTAATTCCAGAGAAACTCATTAGCTAATTATTATTTCCTACATTTTACAAATGCAAATTAGTCTCACCTAAGTTATTGATGGGCATTAGGTTTTAACCAATCCACTGAGCCACGGGCACTGCCCCCAGGTTTTAACGAATCCAAAGAGAAAGTTTCAGGGTATCTTAACCTTCTCACAATTGCTAGCCTAGGGGTGTAATGATGGACCTGGCCCAGAGTTGCCTTTTCTCACTCTCAATGTATTTATCAAGTTGAAATCTGTTAAAATGGGATAAGGACAACCAATGACCTGGGTCCATCTGGAGGAGTGTGTAGGACAGCCATGAATCTCAGTTTGCCTGGGACAGACCCACACTAACTCCGGTTACAACCCACTTCCACTCTTAAAGATGTTCAGATTAGGGAGAGGAAACATATGGTCATCGGGGTATGTCTCAGAAATAAAGAAAAATTGGGATATTTCAGGACTGAGTAAATAAATATACCTAATGATTTTTTTAATGGAATATATTGAAATATAGCCTCAACAAGGCAACGTTTTTCTACACATTAGGCCTAGAGCCCTTAGACTTTCCCTACCTCCATTAGCTAATTCAATCCTGCAAATCCTTGCCTTCCTCCATGCCATCATTTACAGCTTCTTCTTCCACACTGAGAATCTGGATTCCAACAATATTAGGACCCCCACTTACTCGTTTGTTTCATCCTCAAATATACATGAAATAATTAACTACATCCACAATACTAAAAACAAAACAATGCCAACCTATTAGAAAGAGTTCAAGTTGTGTTTTCACCAGTATTTTCCCCCTACACTAAGTATATAGTCAAAGGTTCATGATAAAAGTTGTTTAGTTCTTTTTTCCCCTGCCTTTCAATGTAGTGATGTTATTTATTAGACATATTTATGCTTTAGGTGCATCCCCTGTGTGCAGAATACTGGGTTTTGCTTCATTATCCTACTTTAAAATCTACTTATTTAAGTAGGTAAACTATTTACATTTACCATCGGATAGTTGCTTGGGCTCAACCCTCCTCAGGGACACAATTTCATCGCTTTTCACAAAATACATTTACACAGTGGGATTCCAGCCCTGCCCCTCCTTGTCTTAGCTCTGTGGAGCCATCCGACCTGTAAGAGTGTGACAGTCACACCTCAGAGGTGCCACAGCTTCAGGTTGAGACCACAGCAATCAAGAAAATAAAGTAACTTACACAATTTTTTGGTTTCCTACTGCAAATAAAAATTATGTTTACACTGTACTGTAGTCCATAAACCATGTAATCGCATTATAGAAAAAAAATTTCAAGTACATCCCTTATTTCAAAATACTTTATTGTTAGAAAATGCTGACCATTGCCTGTGTCTTAGCAATCATCATCTTCTGGCTGGTGGAGGGTCTTGCCTTGGTATTGAAGGCTGCTGTCTGATCACGTTGGTGGTTGCTAAACGTTGAGATAACTGTGGCAAAATCTTAAAATAAGACAATCGACTTTTTTCCTAATGGCAGATTTCTCTTGGAGTATCTGACGCTCTTTGGTAGCATTTTGCCCAGAATGGAACTTCTTCAAGAATTGGCGTCAATCCTCTCCAACACTGACATGGCTTTATGAACTAAGTTTATGGAATATTCTGAATCCTTTGTTGCCGTTTCAAATGGTGTTCATAACATCTTTATCACAAGTAGATGCCATCAAGAACCCACATGTTTTGCTCATCCATAAAAAGTGAATTCTCGTGTGTGTATGTTTTATCCTGAGATTGGAGCAATTCAGCCACATGTTTAAGCCCTGCTTCTAATTCTAGTTCTCTGCTATTCCCACCATAGCTGTAGACTTCCTCTGTTGAAGTCTTGAATCCTCAGGTGCACCCAGGAGGCCTGGAATCAATTTCTTCCAAAGTCCTGTTAATATGAATATTCTGACCTTCTTCCACCAACGATGAATGTTCTTAATGGCATCTGAAACAGTGCAGCGTTTCCAGAAGGTTTGCCATTTACTTTGTTCAGATCTGTCAGGGAAATCACTATCTATGGGATCTATAGCCTTCTAAAAGGTATTTTTTTTGAATAATAAGACCTGAAAGTCAAAATTACTCCTCGATCCCTAGTCTGTAGAGTGGATGTTGAGTTAGCAGTCATGGGAACAACATGAATCTTCTTATATGTGTACATGTCCATCAGAGCTCTAGGTGACCAGGCGCCTTGTCAAAGAGCAGCAATATTTTGAAGGGAATCTTTATTTACTTTTTTCCGAGAAGTGTGTCTCAACAGTGGGCTGAAAATATTCAGTAAATCACGCTGTATGCAGGCGTGCTGTCATCAGAATTTGATGTCCCATTTATGGAGCTGGGGAAAGTAGATTTAGCATAATTCTCATGGCCTTGGGATGCTCGGAATGGTAAGTGAGCATTGGTTCCAACTTTAGTCACTTGAAGCTGCATTCTGCCCTAACCAGAGCGTCAGTCTGCCCTTGGCACTGCGAAGCCACACGCACCCACTGACTTCTCCTCTCCAGCCACGGCATCCCAGCTGGCATCATCTTTCACTAGAAGGCTGCTTCGTCTACATGGAAAAACCTGATGTTTAGGGCAGCCGCCTTCCTTCATTAAAGATCTTATAGCTAAATCGAGCTACATGATTTGCTGCAGCTTCAGTGTCAGCACTTGCTTCACCTTGCAATTTTATGTTAGGAAGACGGATTATTTTCTTAAATCTTATGAACCAAAATCAGTTAGCTTCAAACTTTTCTTTCTTTCTTTCTTTTTTTTATTAAATCATAGCTGTGTATATTAATGCAATCATGGGGTACAATGTGCTGGTTTTATATACAATTTGAAATGTTTTCATTGAACTGGTCAACACAGCCTTCACGGCATTTTCTTAGTTATTGTGTTAAGACATTTATATTCCACACCTACTCAATTTCACATGTACCCTTGTAAGATGCACCGTAGGTGTGGTCCCACCAATGACCCTCCCTCCACCCAGCCTCCCCGCTGCCATCTCTCTCCCCTTCAAACTTTTCTTCTGCAACATCCTTATCTCTCTGAGCCCCTGTGAAACTGAAGAGAGATAGACTCTTTTATGGGATAAGGCTTTGGCTTAAGGCAGGGGTCCTCAAACTTTCTAAATAGGGGCCAATTCACGGTCCCTCAGACCATTGGAGGGCCAGACTGCAGGCCCCTGGACGAGTCGGCTGCTAAGCAGGACAGGCAGCGGCAGCAAAAACACCCGGTAGGGGGGATAAATGTCCTAGGCAGGTTGCATGTGGCCTCTGAGCCATAGTTTGAGGACGCCTGGCTTAAGGAAATGTAGTGGCTTGTTTGATCTTCTATCCTGACCATTAAAGCTGTTTCTGCATCAGCAGTAAGGCTGCATTACTTTCTTATCATGCATATGTTCACTGGAGAAGCACTTTTCATTTTCTTCAAGAACTTTTCCCTTGTTTTCACAATGTGGCCGTTTGGGGCAAGAAGCCTATGTCAGCTCCGACAGGCTGTTCTCACCAAGCTTAATTGTATCGATCTTCTGATTTAGGTGAAATATGTGTGACTCTTCCATTCATTTTAACACTTACAAGGCTACCAAAGGGTTATTGGTTGAATTGGCCTGATTTCAATATTCTTACGTCTCAGAAGAGAGGCCTGAGGGGGAGGGGAGGGGAGCAGCAGGTTGGTGGAACAGAACACACACAGCATTTATTTACCATCCTAGAGGAGCACAATTTGTGGCACCCCAAAACAAGTACAGCAGTGAAATGAAAGATCCCTGATCACAGATCACCGTAAGAGACACGATAATGGAAAAGTTTAAAATATGTGAGAATTATCACTGTGTGGCAGAAAGACACAGGTGAGGACCTGCTGTTGGAAAATTGGGGTCCCCAGACTTGTTCAATGCAGGGTGGCTGCAAACCTTCAATTGGGAAAAAATGCAAAATTTGCAAAGCACAGTAAAACGGAGCCTGCTTGTACACCTGCAGAGTACCATCCATCTTCTTGTTGAGTTTGCCCAGTTCTTTATAGTTGGGATAAAGTTTGTATTTTAGTATAATTCTTATAGAGTGTACGTGAATGCTCAGATGGAGCTCTCTAATGGAGTCATTGAAATCTCAAATCTGTTATTTTATAGTCCTTGTAACACAAAGGACAGCTTGGCGGCCTATAAAATCTTGACACACATCCTTCATTTAGCCTCTTTAAGATTCTGTGACACCGTTGCCTCCCTTTCTGCGTTACTCTTGAACAGTCTGAGGTCTGTCTAAATTTTCTTTTATCTTCGCAGCAAATCTTCATTTCATTTGAAAAAATTGGATTTCTGCTTTTTCCCTAAAGCCTGATGGTCTTGGGAGATTTGTCTCCGAGTTGATTGTCCTGGTCAGCTTTATCAGGAAAACAGTGAGTCCATCTCGTATCTTACAGTCTTAGTCTTTTCATTGTTTTATCTCTTCCAGGGGCAAAAATTATGGCCACGTTGGACTTTCTTTGCCTTTGATCTCTTCTTCTCTGATTTTTTTTTCTACTTTATCTTTTTCAAACTTCTGGTTGTTTTCATGCCTTTCTTTGATAGCTCTTAATAAAATTCCACTTAAATATTCACCCTTGAATAGATCATCATTTATTCTCTATTCGTGAGATGCTCCTACCTTTGTCTTCAATATTTTCCATCTCAGTTTATGATCAGATCAACTCTAATTTTATCTATTGCTTTTATTGTTTCTTATACATCCTAAGATTTACTGTTCAAATTCTAGCTCTGTTGTGTGTATTGCTTAAAATCTCTAGATGAGTTTTTTTCAGCATTTATTTTAATTAACATAATTATACAACAGCTTTTTTTCTCTTCCTGTTTTGTACTAGGTTTTGAGAGAAGGTTTTAAATCAGTTGATTTTTTTTTTTAATAGCCAGGTGTGGTGGTGGGCGCCTATACTTCCAGCTCCTTGGTAGGCTGAGGCAAGAGGATCACTTGAGCCCAAGAATTTGAGGTTGCTGTGAGCAGTGACACCACAGCACTCTACTGAGGGCAACGAAGTGAGACTCTGTCTTCAAACAAAACAGACTTTATTTTTAAGGTAACTTTTGGTTCACAACAAAATGGAACAAAATACAAAAAGTTTCCACTCCCCCTTAAGCACAACCCCTCCCCTTATCAACACAGCTATTTGTGACCTTTATTACAATTGTTAGAATTCTTACACTGAAATGCCTTTAATTACCCAAAGTCTATAGTGTACATCAGGGTTTAACCAAGCTGTGCCACATTCTGTGGGTTCAGACAAGCGCATAAACTCAGGAGCCCACCATTCAGGTGTCACACAGAGTAATGGCACCGCCTCTAATTTTCTTTGTCTGTCTGTCTGTCCCCCCTTCCCCCATCCTCTTCAACTACTTTTCTTTTCCCCACGGTTTGGCCTTTTCCAGAGTGTTGCAGAGTTGGACACTTGAGGATGTCACCTTTCCAGACTGGCTCCTTTCACTCAGTGATACACATTTAAGTTTCTACTGTGTTTTTCTATGGCTTGATAGTTATTTCCTTTAGCTCACGGTGTGAGCTACCCATTCACTACAGAAGGGTCCAAGCTTTGCAGTTATGAACAAAACTGTTATAAACATCTGCAGGCAGGTTTGGTGTGAACACATATTTTTAATTTATATCACTATCAAGGGGCAGGATTTCTAATATCTAAGAGCACGCCCACTTTTATGAAACACTGCCACACTGCCAGTCACAGTGGCCGCACGATTTTGCGTTCACACCATCAGTGAATGGGTGTTACTTCTGCTTCACATCCTTGGGAGCCTTGGACAGCGGACTCTTGGAATTTGTAAATTTGAATAGATCTGTACTTGTATATCATTGCTGTTAAAAAGACAATTAAAGTTTGCAATTCCCAAAATGATGTATGATGATGAACACTTTATCATATGCTGACTTTCTGTATATATGTCTTCTTTGGTAAAGGGGTCTGTGAAGATCTTTTGCATACATATAGTAATCAGATTGTCCTTTTTCAGATTGTTGTGTTTTAAGTATACTTTGTACATTTTTAGAAACAGTGATTTATTAATCAGACAGGTGTTTTGCAAATGTTTTTACCCAGTCTGTGGCTTGTCTTATCATGTTCTTGACATGGCCTCCCCATAGCAGTAGTTTTAATATTTTTTTTGGAGGGGGGGAAATACTTTTCTGGAAGCTAGTTTTAATTTTAATACAGTTCACATTGTCCATTTTTTTAAATGGCTCATGCCTTTGGTATTATAAATAGAAAGTCATCACTATATCCAAGATAATCTAGGTTTCACCCTATGTTCTATTCTAGGAGTTTTATAGTTTTGCATTTTACATTTAAGTCTACAAACTAATTGAGTTAATTTTTGTGGAGGATGTGAGGTTTGTGCCTAGTTTCATCTCTTTTTCACATGGATGCCCAGTTATTATCCCGCATCACTTATGCTTCGGTTGACTGTATTTCTGCCGCGCATGTCTGGGTGACGCGTTCTGTTCCGTTGATCTATTTATCTAATCTTGGCTAGTACCACACCGTCTCGACTGCTGTAGCTAGAAATAAGTCCTGAAGTCTGGTAATGTGATCCCTTTAACTCTGAATTTCTTCAAAACTGAGTTGATTATTCTGAGTCTTTTGCCTCTCCGTGTGTATCTCAGACTCTGTCGATAGCTGCCAGATAGCTAGATGGGATTTTACTGAGATTACATTGAATCTGTAGACAAAGCTGGGAAGAAGTGATGTCTGGATGACACTGCGTATCTTAACCATGAATATAAAATACCTCTCCATACATTTAGTTCTTTGATTTTTCTCAACAGAGTTTTGTTGTTTTTCTGATATAGATCTTGAACATATTTTGTGAGATTTGTACCTAAATACTTCATTTTGCGGATGTTAATATAAATGGAAATCCCTTTCAATTGTAAGTTGCACCTGTCCGCCATTAGTGCGGTGTGCAGACACTTTGAATAAACGTCTTTTTTTCACCAACATTCACTTTTTACGTTTGCTTTTTGGGTGCCAGTAGCTGGGACTGCCTGCAGCGACATTAGGAAGTGTTTCTCTGCCTCTCTCTTCCGGAAGTGATTGTAGGTACATGGTACAATTTCTTCCTTAAATAATTTCTAGCATTCACCTGTGAAGCCCTCCATTCCTGGTGTATTCTATTTGAAAGATTATTGATAGTTCGATGTCTTTGATAGACACAGGCCTATTCAGATTTATTTATTATTATGTAAGTATAGGCAGGTTGTGTCCATCAAGGAATTATACCATCTAGGTTATCAAATGGGCATAAGGTTCCCCAAAATATTTATTATTCTTCTAATGGCCATGAGATCTGCAGTGATGGTCTCTCTTTCATTCTGATATTAGTAATCTGTGGGGTTCTTTTTCTTCTGTTCTTATCAGCCTGGCTAGAGGCGCATCTATTTTATTGATCTTTTCCATGAACAAGCTTTTAGTGTCATAGATTTTCTCTATTGATCTGCTATTTTTAATCTCATTGATTTCTGCTCTAATTTTTGTTATTTCTTGTCTTCTGCTCACTTTAGATTTAACTTTCTCTTCCTAAGGTATAAACTTAGGAGACTGAATGTAGATCTTTGTCCTTTTTTAATGTCTGCATTCAATGATACACATTTCTGTCCAATCATTGCTTTTACTCTATCTTACACATTTTGGTAACTGGTGTTTTTCTTTGTTTCACATGAACTTCCCTTGAGACCTTTTTCTTTGAACCATATATTATACAGCCGTGTGTTGTTTAATCTCTGTGTATTTTGGGATCGCTCAGCTATCTTTCTGTTATTGATTTCTAAGTTTAATTCCATTATGGGTTGAGCGCAGACACCGTCTGATCTCTGTGCTTTTAAATTGGTGAAGGTGTGTTTTGTGGTCCAGAATGTGGTCTCTCAGGATGAACGTTCCCTTCGAGCTTGAGAAGAATGTGCTGTCAGATGTGAGATGACAATGGCTGCCCATGTCAGCTGTATTCACTGGATCGATGATTTTCAGGTAAACCAGGTCCTTACTCTTGCTTGATGGATTTGTTCTTTCTAATATAGAAGTGTTAAAGTCTGCAGTTAGTAGATCCATCTATTTCTTTTTCTTTTTTTTTTTTTTGCAGTTTTTGGCAGAGGCTGGGTTTGAACCTGCCACCTCCAGCATATGGGGCCGGCACCCTACTCCTTTGAGCCACAGGTGCTGCCCAATCCATCTATTTCTTTTTGCAGTTTTATCAGTTCCTGACTCACTCCTTTGGATATTCTGTCGTTAGGCAAATACACCTTGTGGATTGTTATGTCTTTTGGAATACTGACTCTTCCATCATTATGCAATGCCCCCCTTGGTCTCTGATAACTTCTCTTTCTCTGTCTCAAGTGAACATAGCGAATGTTGTTTTCTTTGGATTAGCGTCAGCTTGATACGTCTTTCCTCACTCCTATACTTTTAATCTACATGTTCCCTTAACGTGAAAAGTGAGCTTCTTGTAGTTTTTTTGATTCACTCTGACAATCTCCGTCTTTTAATTGAACTATTCAGACTGTTGACATTTAAAGTGGCTACTAATATAGTTAGATGAATATATATCATATTTGTTACTGTTTTCCATTTGTTGTCCTTATTCTTCGGCCGTCTTTTTGCATCCCATGGTTCCCCCAGGATCTTCAATGTATGTTCACAACTCATCCAAGTTTATCCATTCCGTGATGGGCTTCCATTTCTTCCTTCTTTCTGTGGTTTTAATTTTCCAACCCGTATCACTTCCCTTCCCTGAGAAGAATTTCTTTTAACATTTCTTAAAAGACAACTCCACTGACGATGTCCTCAGTTTGCCTGAGAAAATATCTTTTTTTCCTTCCCTTTTGAAAGGTAATTCCACAGACTACTGAATTCTAAGTTGGTGGGATCTTTTTTCCCCTTTCTGGCCACACCTTTATTAATTGATTTCACTCTCATCTTCCTTGCATGCTTCTGAAGGAAGGTCAGACGTCATTCTCATCTTGGTTTCCCTGTGGGTAAGAAGCCTCCACTTTGGCTCCTTTTAATTTTTTTTCTATATCTTAATTTTCTACAGGTAAATGTGGTTTGACCGTGGCAGAGCTTTCAGCATTTGTTCTGTTTTGTGTTTTCTACTGAACTGGTAGTTGGGTGTCTTAAAATGACTTAAGAAAATAGTCATTTTTGTTTTAAATCTTTTTGGTTCATCTCTCCTTTTTTTTTTTTTCTTCTTCTGGTATTCTCATGAGGCATTTGTTATACTTTTTATAGTTGTCCCACAGTTCTTGGAGATACTTTTCTACTTTTTTTTCCCAGTCTTTTCTTTTTCTTTGTTTTTCAGTGTTGCGGCTGAGAAAGCTGCAGGCACAGGGCCGCCTTCCCTCTGGGCCGCATCTGGTCTACCAATGAGCCCATCAAATACATTCTTCGTTTCCGTTACTGTGTTTTTGATCTCTAGCCTTCCTCCCTTTTATTTTGGCTTGGAATTTACATCTCTCTGCTTATATTATGTGTCTGTACTTGCATATTGTCTATTTTTCTCATTAAAACCCTCAGCCTGTTGGTCACAGTTTTTTTTTTTTTTTCTTTCTAATTTCTGGTCTGATAATTCCAACATTCCTGAAATATCTTACTCAGATTCACGTGTATCCTCTCTCTCTAAACTGTCTTTCGCTATTTAATTTTGTTTGTGTTGTTCTTTGTGTTGAAAGATGGGCAGGCTGTGCTGAGAAGGGACCTTACCGTGGTGATGAGATAGATGTAAGGAGGGAGTGTTTGGTAGCTCTGTGTTCAGGTGTCTGGTGGAGCCTGTGACCTTGGAACTTTCCCAGAGCATCTCAGCCTCTCTGGCCTCTGTAAGTCAGGCAGGATGGGAAAGAGGGTTGGAGTTGAACGTTTCCTTTCCCTCAGGCCAGTTAGGCTCTATTAAAATCCCAGCAGCTTAGGTTCTGATTACACAGTTTCTCCTGAAGGCAAGTCCTGATAAGCACTGAGCATTAAGGCCCATTTCAGAATCATTCCTCTTTCCCTCCCCCAGAGTTCCTCATGGAGCTGAAGCCATAAAGCTCTGGTGTATTTCCAAATGGTTCCTTTTTCTTTTCCCCTGCTGGGAGGATGAGATTTTTCTCTAGTCTTCACTGTGATTTAACTCCTGGAGGTAAAACTCACAAAAGTGTGGGGGTCCCTTGATGACTAGGTCTCCCTAAAGTTTTTAATCTGTCAGACGTATTCCACTAACCCTGAAGCGATTTGCCAATTAGTTGAGAACTCCCCGCCCAGCACTGGTTTCCACAGTGGTTCCCCCAGTGGGTTTTTTGTTCCAGTGAGTTCTGCCTCTGTGTACTTGTGTGTTGACTCTCCAGTTGGAGAGAGCAGTTTGTCCTGTAACGGATCTAAGCCAGTGGCTGCCTTTGTTTTTTTTCATGTTTCCCCTGTTTGTTCAGTTTTTTTATGTGTTGCTAAGATGAAACAACTTCTAAATTCCTTATATACCAGACCAGAAATCAAAAGTTAAATGCCTTTGTTCATATGCTGATGTCCTCCTATTTTTACAGACACTTTCTGCGGACTTAATTTGAGGTTTTTATCTGGTTCTCTTCTCGTCCTTCCCAAGGCGTCTGTGGATAGACAGCTGTGCTCTCTGTCATCCAACAGTGTCGAAGTGCAGCTAATTTGACAGATGACGCAAGGAGGCGTAAGGTGTGAGAGGGATGATAAAAGATGGCTTTGCTTGTCTGGCTTCCTGCTGTTCTCTGGGATCCTTAATTTCTCCCCTATTACTTCCTCCTTTTGCACTGCTGATATATCTCCAAGGGGCACTATTCCTTCCCTATTCATCTTTTTCATCCAAACAATGCTTCTGTGAGGCACCACCTCTGCTTCTGAACAAATAAGCAATTTCCCTGTTGCCAATTATGTGAACAGCCATACCATAGACGTTGGTCATTTCTTATTGTTCTTTGTCCAAGTAGACTTGGACTTTTCCCTTGGTGGTCACCCATCCCTGTCTTCTGCCCCTCCCTCCCCTGGCACATGTGGTCTCTTAAGCCTCCCCTCCACCCCCGGCTCTTCCCATCCACAAGCTTTTGCGCCTGTAGCAGCAGCTTGTTTACTTCATATTAATTTCCCTGTTGAAAAGGTATCTTGAGTTCTTTATCTCCTAAAAGGTGCTAACTACATGGATCATGTGCGGCTTCGTTTCTGCCTCTTATTGACACTTTTCAGGGAGGCCATAGGGATGCTCCAGAGCATTAATTAAAGGAGGATGTAGATTTGGAAGAACAGTCAGAATTTTAATAGGATTTAAAGAGCATGCATCACACATAGAGAAAATACTTGATGGAATAGAGGAAATTTAAGGAGCTGTCTTGGCAATAATTTGATAGTCCTGTAGAGTAAGTCACCTGAAAGTCACTGCATAGTGTAACTGGAAAGGTTGGTTGAGTTTTGGTCTAGAGGATGCAGAGTACTATGTTACAGGACGTGGAGTTTATTTTCATAAAAGGAAGAATCTCCAAGGGGATGGGCTTCTTCCATCAATCCACCACTTTGCTGCACACCTACCAATGCCTGTCTGCACCTGCACTCCACCCAGGGAAAGATCCAGCCCCCTCTCTCTCACCTGAAAATCATGAGGACATTTGATCTAAAGATCCATCCTATCGGCCATCTCCAGTGATTGGTGGGATCACGCCTATGGTTCATCTTATAAGGGTACGTGTGAATCTTTCTAAATGTAGAATATAAATGTCTTAACACAGTAACTTAAGAAAATGATATGAAGGCTATGTTAACCACTTTGATGAAAATATTTCAGATTGTATATAAAAACAGCACACTGTACCCCATGACTGTATTAATGTACA
>CAUYQV010098210.1:0-33594 GCA_963574575.1 Galagoides demidoff | reverse complement strand
ACAATGATGGCTGCAACCAAAAAAAAAAAAAAATGGCCGGGTGTTGTGGCGGGCGCCTGTGGTTCCAGCTACTTGGGAGGCAGAGGCAGGAGACTCACTTGAGCCCAGGAGTTGGAGGTTGCTATGAGCTGTGATGCCATGGCACTCTACCCAGGGGGATAGCTTGAGGCTCCGTCTCGAAAAAAAAAAAAAGAAGATTGATTTCCATACCCAGTTTTATAAAAACTTGGAATCCATCACTTGAGAGAAAATGACTTTCTAGGAAGGAGTCTCCCATAGCAACAAACCCCAAGACCTTTTAGGAACCAGGCTACACAACAGCGGGTCACCAAATAAAGTTTCACCTATATTTACAGCTGCTCCCCATCAGTCATATCACCATCTGGGTTCCACCTCCCGTCACAGCAGCAGCAGCCTTAGATTCTCATAACAGCATGAATCCTACTGTGAACTGCACATGTCTGGAATCTAGTTTGCGTGCTCCCAGTGAGAATCTAATGCCTGGTGATCTGAGGTGGGGCTAAGGTGGTGATGCTAGGGCTGAGGAGAGGCTGCAAATACAGAGAGGTTTGCCTGCCTGCCCAGAGACCCCAGTAAATCAATTTCTTGCAGAATTAGGGCAAAACCAGCTCCCCTATGGAAAAATTGTCTTCCCTGAAACAGGTCCCTGGTGCCAAAAATGTTGGGAACCACTGTCCTATAGGATAGGGTGTGTAGTGGAGTCTCAGGGCTCTTGAAGAACATAGATGTACTGCATGTGAAAACCCCACACTGTACCCCAGAAGTGTATTAATGTACATAGTTACCATTCAATAAAAAAAAAAGAATATAGACGTACTGAAACAATCAAATCCTAGGTGCCAAAAAATGTAAATACATTTTAAGAGATCCTGTTGAAAGTAAAATTGATCATTCGCAAAAAGCATACAAATTGCAGGTAACGTAGGTGTGTGTAACAGCACGTCCAAGTATACTTGACCAGCAAGTACCTTCAATTGAAAAATGATACATAGTAACATCTCTTCAAACACGTATACATGGCACCGCCTGTATATTTCAACTATACAGGGTGGTCATAAACGTCCTGTGATGTAACTATTTAAATTGCACATGAACTTTATGGCCACCCTGTATGTATACAATCAAAAGTAAAGTAAAATTAGAGGAAGTTTTAAAGAAGAAAATACACATGGTAAATTTGAATAAAAAATCCTTTATGGGTCAGAAGGAAGAGGTAAAATTTAAGCAAACCTGTTTTCTATATGGGGAGCTACTTGTTAACAGACCCCCTTCTCAGACTATTGAACACAAAATGCTATCCTTATAAATATCAGTGGAGAAATTGCCAACCAAGTACTTTGTTCAGCGTGCTTCTATTTGCCAGGCATTGTTATCTGAAGATCACACACAAGGGATCAGGATTCAAAAAACTCCTTCGAATTTTTCAGTAGTAACACCAGAGTAAAGCCATGGAAATCCCCGTGATGATCGTGAATGGCAGTTGACGGTGGCAGCTGATATAGAAAACACCCTGTCCAGAAGGAAGCAGGACAAAGGCTCTGGTTTGTGCATCCCCATCCGTCTCAAAATGTGGTGAAGGGACTGACATCTGTATCACTTGGGAACTAGGCAAATTCTTCAGCCTAGTCTCAAACCCTTGAATCTTTGGGGTTGGGGCCAAGGAATGTGTGTTGTAACAAGCACTCCAAGTTATCCAAGTAATTCTGATGAATTTCTTGAAAGCTACTGCTCTAGGTCATTCTTCCTCAGGGAAATGAAATTGTTAGCAACTCTGATACAAGTAAGTGTCTTATGAAGACAATGAGACGACTTCCAAAGAGCTTGGTTCAGAATGAGTCAGTTATAAGTACAACACAATGGATACTAAGAAAAAGGGTAAGAAAAGGAAATTATTAAATCTAGGGGGAACAAAATATTATACAACGGAGATTAAATAACCATAATTTGCTATTATTGAAGATTGAATTACACCTACATTACATGTACATAATCATGTAGATGCTAGATATTAATCTAATGAAAATTACTAAGTAACTGTGCTGGGAGAGGTTGAGTGAATGAGTGACAGAAAGTTTGCTTATATAGTGGGGGTGTAGAGGGATGACGGAGATGGGGAATCTCCATCCTTCACAGTAGGAAGTCACTAGGTAATACTTGAAACTGCAAATCAATTAGAAACAGGAGATACCTATATTATGTATGGATTTGGAAATTAATACCAGAAGAATCAGCTGAAGGAGCTGAAAATGATTGGCTATCAGACAAGGGAACTTTTTCATAGTAAATCTTGCAGACTGAGTTGACTCTATACTTTGAACATTTTTAACTTGGATAAAAATTAAAATCTAAAATAATCAAGTGAGAAAACATCCCCTCTCCTCTTTGAAGACATTCTGCCAGTTCTTCGATGACCTTTCTCTCTTCTTAACTTTTAGAGTCCTTACTGTCTGATTTAGGGGTTGGTAAATTATCGACCTGCCCATCTGTTTTCATAAATAAAATATTACTATAATCCAGCCACACTCATTCATTTTCATATTGTCTACAGCTGCTCACATGCTACAACAGGGAAGTAGAGTAGATGTGATAGAGATCAGAAAGCCTGTGAAGCCTAAAATATTTAGTATCTGGCCCTTTGTGGAAAAGTTGGCCAACCTCTGATCTAATGTGTACATT
This sequence comes from Galagoides demidoff, assembly GCA_963574575.1. Lineage (NCBI taxonomy): Eukaryota > Metazoa > Chordata > Mammalia > Primates > Galagidae > Galagoides > Galagoides demidoff. Next base: position 30,897 of record CAUYQV010098210.1, on the reverse strand, counting down.
TGCGCCTAAAACAATATTTTATATTTTTGTATTTTCTCTACTGGATCTCACTCAAGTCTTATAACAAACATGCCAGTTAGTATGTACATTACCAGTGAAAAAAGACTCAGAAAAATTTAGGAAAACTGATCGATGTCAAATAAGTGGTGGAGCTACAGTAAATACCTGAAACCAAAGCTTATATTCTTTGCCACAAGCCTTGTGGCTGGTGCCAAATCAAATTTTTGTGTAGGTATATTTTATCTATCCTAGACGTAAGCTCTATTTAGGGCAAAACCACTCTTAATCATCTGCATAGCCCCCTGCCTGGAACATAAGAAGTATGCAAAGTTCTTGATTGATAATAATAAAGAGGAAAGCACAAGGACCACTCATAATTCCCAGAGCAAATTCCATGTGTTCGAAGTGATGGTCATGATACTGATTACTATATTTTTAGAAGACTAAAATAAGCCCTGGGATTATTTTTAGTTGAAGCTTTATGAATAAGTAAAGCATAACTGTCTGGAAAAGATCACACATTAAGGCATCAATGGTGTCCATTCATCTTCTTGTGGTAAAGCTCAGTTTTCTGTTTTGCATTGGTCTCAATCTAGATTGGAAGGTCTCAGAGGCAGAGGTCAACATGCCTCGGAAATTATTCTGGGCACCTGTGTTGTTCCATGACTAATAACAAAAAGTGAACGAGCAATAATGCAGTTGTTGGTGTGAGTTTTGCTTCTACACTGAAAGCAAACTAATATAACCTTTATGGACAGAAGTATGGAGAATCCTTAAAGAACTAAACATTGACCTTCCTGTAATTCCTTTTGTTCCTGCAATTCCATTACTAGGTATCTACCCAGAAAGATGAAAATCATTTTACCACCAAGACATTTGTACCAGTATGTTTACTGCAACCCAATTCATAATTGCCAAGCCATGGAAGCAACCCAAATGCCCCATCAACCCATGAATGGATTAACAAATTGTGGTATATGTAGACCATGGAGTACTATTTAGCCATAAAATGTGGCGACTTTATATCTTTTATGTTTACTGGATGGAATTTTTTTAGTAAAGTATCTCAAGAATAGGGAAAAAGTATTCAATGTACTCAATACTACTATTAAACCAATATATAAATACTTATACACTCATATGAATAATAAAAACAAATATAGTCTTGCAAGGGGGAGGGGTGAGGAGAAGACAGGTAAAATGGGGAAGAAGATGGGTGGGAGGAGGGAGGGAATTTGGTGGTATCTCACCTAGTGTGCAAAAATGCAAGGGTTTATTTCAAAATACCTAAGAGTAAATTGTAAATGGCTTACCACAAAAAATAAGTAAGTATATTTAGGACTATGTTAATCAGTTTGATTTAAGGATTCCTCATTGTATATCATCACTGATCATACCTCATAAGTGTATACAGTTATGATTTTAATTAAAAATTAATAAAAAAGTAGAGTTTCCAAATTTCCTGAAGTTTAATATTCCAAATTGTCCTGAAAGTATATTGCAATGAAAAGTACATATTTTTTCTTGCTTTGTGTTCGGTAACTTCTACCATCATGTCTAATAATAAAGAAGAATACTACCTAAAGGATTGAATATGGAATACCAGTTTTTCACATGAAACCTCTGACTTACAAAGACTGTCATTAAGCCTTCTTTTTATAATCATTATTTACAGTTTTTTACAAGAAAAAACTAGCATTTATTTTGTCATTTGGACTTATAAATTCTGACCTAGAATGGTATTAATAGATGTTTTAAGACTTACAGTTATACCCTTAGTAAAGGCTTAACATACAGTCTAATCTCATTCAGCTTCATTACAAATTCAATAACAACTGTAATTAATACAGAGAAATAAACAAATATCACTTATACCACATTAGAAATTTACTGTTATATGTAGATTAATAAGGGATAAGTCAAAGGCAATTAGACTCTAAAATCTACTATGTAGTTTATTTTCATAAATCCAGCTGAGAACATTTAAATTAGAGTATGACAGGTCTGATACATTGTTGGATTATAAACTCCATTGGGTTGAGATTTGATTGAATTTCCTTTCTGCAGGGTCCCGTAAAAGAGTGTATGCCATATAAATGCTCAATAAATACTTGTTGAAAGAATGAATAAAATGGTCTTTACTTAAAAATGTTATTATTACATGTATCAATAAAGCATCCCTGTGCAAAGAAGGAATAGAAAAGTCTTCACAATACTTGGATAAAGGAAGATTAAAAAATAAAGGTGAGGCTGGGCACGGTGTCCATGTCTGCAATGCTAGCACTCTGAGAGGCTGAAGCAGGAGGATTACTTGAGCTTAGGAGTTCTGAGACCAGCTTGAGCAAGAGTGAACCCCTTCTCTAGTAAAAACAGAAAAGGATAGCCAGAAGTTGTGGTGGGCACCTGTAGTCTCAGCTACTCTGGAGACTGAGGCAAAAGGATAACTTGAGCCCAGAAGATTGAGGTTGCTGTAAGCTATAATGTTGCCACTGCCCTCTAGCCTGTCTCTAAGAACAGAAATGATAATATTAAACAAATAAATAAATGTGAGCAAAAGAATTTATTTCAAGAAGTAGTTAAGGTTTGTGTGCAGTTGAGACTTGGTGCTAGTAGAAGGATGAGGCTGAAAAGATGACCTTTAAATGCCCTTTATAAGTGAATGTCACGAGTGGGGTCTTACAGCAAGAACCTGGGTGGGGAGTTATACTGGGGTATTCAGCCCTGAAAAAACTCAACGTGAAATGTAAGCTAAAAGAGAGGATACTGCAAAATGCTGGTGAGGACATTAAAAATTATAAAGATTGAAAGGCAGAATCAGAGTCAAGCTGGTAGTCAGGGTAAGACTTCAGGATTAAAACAAAGATAGTGCAGGGATAAGAGCAGCCCAGGAAAACCTGAGGAAAATTTCGATCAAATGCTAAAAAATAGCACAAGAGATTTTATAATATACTCCTGGTGGTTGTTAAATGATCAGTCATCAAGGGCCAGATCATGAACTATTTTGTGGCCAGATTATGGAATTTGGACTTTACCTGGAGTACTATAGGGAGCTAATGGATTAAATAAAATATAATATTAAAATTAATTTCTTCTAAGGCTGGGCACAATGGCGCATGCCTGTAACCCTAGAACTCTAGGAGGCCAAGGTAGGTGGATTGCCTGAGCTCACAGGTTCAAGATCAACTTGAGCATATGAGAGACCCCATCTCTAAAAAATAGCCAGGCACTGTGACAGGCACCTGTAGTCCAGCTACTTGGGAGACTGAGGCAAGAGAACCACTTGAGCCCAAGAATTTGAGGTTGCTGTGAGCTGTGACACCATAGCACTCTACTGAGGGTGATAAAGTGAGACTCTATCTTGAAAAAAAAATTTTTTAATTAATTCCTTCTGTTTCTTTTTCTTTGTTTAAACATCACTACTCAAAAACTTGAAATTATTTATGTGGCTCACATTATTTTTCTATTAGATAGCATTGCTCAAGAAAGTAAGAACAGGTGGAGAGATAAGAAATATAAAAGAACTGTGAGAAATTTGGAGAACCTAGACTTTCCTGATGCTAATTCTTGATTCATTCATCTTACTTGGATACTCAATAACCAAATTGGATAAATATGCATATATTAATTTCAAACATATCATTACAGAACATTTTGACATTGCAGAGGCCATATTCCTTTATTTCCTGCCACTGGTTACTTTCTTCAAGTTGGACATCAATATGTCTTTTTATTATGTCTTAGCCCAGTTGTATTCTGATAAAGGAGTACTTAAAGCTGGTAATAAAGAAAAGAGGTTTATTTGGCAGGCATTCTCCAGGCTGTACAAGAAGCCTGGTGACCCCAGCATCTGCTTCTGTGAAGACTTCAGGCTGCTTCCACTCATGGCAAAAGGCACAAAGGAGTTGGCACAGGCTGAGAGCACAAGAACAGAGCATGAGAGAGAGAGAAGAGGGAGGTGCCAAGCTCTTCTTAATAGCCAGCTCCCATTAGAACTCACAGAAGGGAGATTTGCTTATTACAGTGAGGACAGCAGTAAGGCATTCAAGAGGAAACCACCCCCATGACCCAAACTCCGCCCCACCTCCAATACTGGAGATCAGATTTCAACATGAGGTTTAAGAGAAGGTCAAATATTCAAACAACAGCAAAGTCCACCTAAAATATATTATATTTCACCCCATACATCTTCATCCTACTCACAAATTCTACTCTCCAAAACAGGAATCATTCCAAAACTATATGACATTCTGGAAAAGGTAAAATTATGGAGATAGTAAAGTGATCTGTTGTGAGGGGTTGGGGGGAAGAGGAGAAAAGATAAATAGGTATAGCATAGAAGATTTTGAAGGCAGTAAAACCGTTCTCTGTGATACCATGATAATGAATGCAGATAGATTTTTCCAAGCCCATAGGATTTGCAACACCAAGAGTGAAGTCTAATGTAAACTATGGACTCAGGGTGATAAAATGATGTAAAACATATAGGTTTATCAGTTGTAACAAATGTACCACTCTGCTGGGGAATGTTGATAATGGGGAAGCTATGTATGTGTGGGGGAAGAGAGTGTATGGGAAATCTTTTATCTTCCACTTAATTTTTCTGTGAACCTAAAACTGCTTAAAAAAAACAAAGTCTATTAAAACATTTCAAATTTAGGAAAAACAGAAATCACTTCTAAAACCTGAAAAACAGTGCTCCAGTGTTTTCCACTGTTCATTCTAAGATCCGAGGTAGAATTAAAGCTTAGCTGCCACAGAAGTGATCAGCATGGTGAAATCCTAGATTAGAATTCCCCCCTTTCCTACTCAAGCGATCTGTTTTCTGACTATGTCCTGGAGGATCGCTTCCCCAGAAAAACAAACTTGCACACAAACCTTTTTCCAGACTCCACTTATTGGAAGAACCTAGGCTAAGACCACCTGTTATAGGAGTGCCCTGAAAATTAGAAAATCAAGAAAGAGTGATTTTCTTCCTTGGCCGTTGGCCAGAAAGCAATAAGGCCCCTTTTATTGATGCAACTCCTGGAATGCTATAGATTCAACACCGTAAGATGTTCAGCAGTGATAAATTGAGCTAAGAAGCAGAAGGTGAAACACGGGCTTAGCAATGACCCCGGCATAAGTCATAATTGTATCCAACTTTAATGTATCTGCCTGGTCCCTAGATATATAATTAAAATGAAAAATCTTAGCACCCCTGATAGAATCCTTAGGATGGTTTCCTGACCTCTGCAGTAGAAAAATCAAGGAAAAACCTATTTATCAGGTAACTCACAAAGCTTCTAGGGCTGAGCATGGCCAAAATAAAAAAAGGTCTGAACTTTTCCAGGGTATGGTGCAAGCTGTCCTGGTACTGAAGCTATTTGATCCAGCAAACTGATGGCTCTAAAGTTATGTATGGTCGATTAGGGTGTTATGTGTAGTCTCTGGGAAACTCTGATGCAAGTATCATGTAGACACCGATAGTTCTGTCACAAGGCCTTGTAATAGCCATAGAGAACGATTTATCATTTTCAAAGAAGCTCCCAGTATCATTCTAAACCCTATTGAAGATGGAGTACATGAGCATTTGACACAAAGTGACCATGCAGATGGAGCTGCCCATCATGACCCGAGCATAATCTGACCTACTGAGTCTTACATTCAGGTGGGCACAGCAACAGCCCATTGTATAATAGTATAGGGCATGAGGAAATCCAGAAAGTACAGTAGGTTGCAAAGTCAGACTCCCATGCCACCGACTTGCATTGCACTAAAGCTTAAAACTATAGCTTCATGGCCAATTCTCTAAAACTAGTTAACTCAAGAAGAACAAAAATTTAGATCACAATGTATTAATGCTAAATTAAGTTGAACAGTGATTTTACTACAGCACACTCTGCAGTGGCCGTGGAGGACAGTAAGGAAGGGAAATCTTCCCAGTGAGCACAGTTGCAAGTAGTACAGTTGGTTGTTCATTTTTTATAGCAAGAAAAGTGGTTGAAAGTACAGGTGTACAATAATCTGTGGCAGTAGCAAATTGCTTACCTGATTTATAAGGAACCTGGAAAAAATAAGATTTGATCATTTTTGATACAAGCAAACATGGGGGAAATGTACGTAGATGAAGCTATATTGATGGACACAAAGCATGAAGATATCTTTGTCTTCTGACAAGAACCACATCTACTTGGAGAAGGTGCCCAATAGCCAGGCAGCATAATGACTTGGCCTGTGAATGTCAGATGGCCTCTATCATTGCCCATTGCAGTGCTAGCACAACCAGCCCATAAGCAGAATACCCATGGTGGCAGGAATGGAGACCAGGCATGGGTCCAGCAATTTGTACCAAGATGAATATAGTTTAGATATTGTTCTTGCTGGATACCCAAGAGCTCAGCATCTGTACCTTCCATATGACATCATGTGTCAAAAAGATTAGCCAGCCTTGGAGGACTTATTATATCAGATACTTTACATCTTAGGGGACAGCAATTTATCTTTGCTAGAATTTATACCTATTCTGATTATAGGGTTACCTTCTCTGCAAGCAGTGCCTCTGAAAGCACTAGTATCAGGGGACCCATGGGATACTTTATTTACCAGCCCAGGATCTTTATAACACATACTCAGCCAGAAGGATTAAGGTTTGTGATCAGAGGTTATCACAACATGCAGAAAGAAGTAACTGAATAGAAAGATAAAATTACCCTATAAAGGGAGGCATACAACCTGTGTGTTTGAGATACTGTTTGAAGAGATGTAGTATAAGAACCAAACCATGAGGCCATAGATGGGTCTGCTTTCCAGAAGCTAAAATACATGGGCATAAGAACCAAGAAGAAAAGTGGGACTGTTTGCTCTCACCACAGCTTCATTGCCATCACTTCTATGGCTTCAATTGAAGAATTATTTCTTTATCTCTCCACAGTTTAGGTTCTATTGGATTTGAAGTCCATGTTAAAAAAGGAACATTTTAATCAGAAACAAAGGATTTGATGCTGACTACGCTCTGGTCACTTGGGTCTCCTTATGGAGGTGGGAAAGCTGATAAATAAGAAGCTATCACATTAGCAAGATGATTGTCCCTAGTTATCAGGAGGTGTGTGAGTTACTGCTATCCAATTGGGGTAGAATTGAGTGTGGTTAGAACCCAGGGTATTCAATGGTATGTCCTTACCCACCAAGGTTAGTAGAAACCATGAATGGATAATTGAGGCCACCACAATGAACTGCTGGCACCAGGAGAGATTGGGTTTTCTGTTAAATACATCATTAAATTTAAGACATGTAGGTCAAGAAATGAATACTACACTGGTAATAAAATCAAGGATTAGACAAGAAAAAGATATGGATAGTTACATTAAGAAATAGGTTGTATTTAAATAGAGAAACAAAAACCAGTCTAGATTAGCCTGGATCACTTGACACCCTGTTGACCCTCAGAGATGTAAGCTATAACAGTAAATGCTTGATTTTTAATCCATGACTGGGGGTGGTTTACTACATTATAAGAGATAACTGATTGAATGGGTAGCCTTTTCTCAATGGGAAACTCAAGGCACAGGGCAACATGACAGTGTAATATGGGCAGAACAAAATGGCAGTCAAATCTCAGGCAAATAGCAATACTCTGAGGAGAAAAGGATAGTTCTTTAGGAAAGAAACTGATTCAGCAAGAAATATCAGAAATAAAGTAAATATCATCGAAATAGTGAGTACATTTTTATAGTAATATGATTTCTGTTTGGTGACAGGCAAAATAGTACAGAGGAATGAGTAGAAAATTTGGGAATCAGATAAATCTGGTTAGAGAAAGTTATTTAACCTTTTGCCACTTTCTTCTATAAAATTAAGTTATAAATACAACAGAACCTCGGTACGTTGACCACTCAAGGGACTGTAATAAATTGGTCAACATGGGGAGGTGATCAACATAAGGAACTAGGCCTACTGTCTTGATATGCCCATGTGGCACATGTCCAGTCTATAAAATCAGGTCAATTTAAGGAGGTAGTTAACTATGGAGGTTCTACTGTATATTCCATTCATTATAAAATAATATGCATATACATGTATGTATAAAATTCATGTGAGAAATAAATGAGAACATAATAATGCAGTACATTGAACTGAGGTTGGCTAGAACATTAACCCAAGACCACACCGTGGTAGCAAGAATAGTAAATTTTCCTTAAATAGTAAAAATAAAAACTAACTCATCTCACTTTTTCTAAATATAGCATTATCCCTTACACTGCTCACTACTGCTTTTCTTTCTGCCCTGGTTTGGGGGCACTAAAAATGCATTGGAACACCAAGTAAATGACCCCATCCAGTCACAAAAATGACCAACAAGATTCCATTGTCTACACAGAAATTATATCCATCCTGGTGACCACCTCTTAAGAACTATTTGAGGCTCGGCGCCTGTGGCTCAATCAGCTAAGGCGCCAGCCACATACACCTAAGGTGGCGGGTTTGAATTCCCAGCCCAGACCCGCCAAACAACAATAATGGCTGCAACCAAAAAAAAAAAAAAATGGCCAGGTGTTGTGGCGGGCGCCTGTGGTCCCAGCTACTTGGGAGGTGGAGGCAGGAGACTCGTTTGAGCCCAGGAGTTGGAGGTTGCTATGAGCTGTGATGCCATGGCACTGTACCCAGGGGGATAGCTTGAGGCTCTGTCTCAAAAAAAAAAAAGAAAAGAGAGTAAGACCGAGGGCACACTCTTCAGGTATAGTGAAAGGTATTTTCACAAAAGTTCATCAAGAACTTGGGAAAAATCAATAGAAAAACAGCCCAGAGGCTGCACCACAAGCGTGCTGACTTGCACAGAGCAGCCAACGTGCCCTCTGTCTGCTCCAGGGGGATTTCTGGGACATCGCAGAGGTTTTCTGGCTTGTGAACTTCTGTTTCCTGGCTGCAGTTGGGTTCTGGGCCATCTTTTGTTTCATTCAGTTTCAAATCAGAAGATCCTCTTGGATGTTGGCTCTCAGAGGGGAAATGGAAACTGTTTTGTGCTGCCATGAAGGAAGTTTTCTGCATCTGGCAGGGTCTCTGGGCTGGAACCAGCATAAAGAGAAAATTAGGAAATAATCGGGCAGGCGGCGATCTTGGTGAGTCTCCTTGTTAGGACTCCAGTTACTGGGAAGATGTTGCAAGCCCTTTCTGGTTTACTGCTTTGAAAATTCAAAGAGAGAATTCCAGCAACACTCATCCAGCACCGGCATCCCGGCAGGAAGGTCTGTGTACGAACGCATGCATAATGCGAGATGGCCTGGGTGACAGACACCGCCAGGACAATTTTCCATTTGCTCAGTGCTCTGCTGGCACAGGCTGGCAGCCTCAGAACAAAGCCTATTTTGTGCTTCCCCACAGCAGCCCGATGGACTTTCGAGGGTTTTTCTTTTCCCCGGATGCCTGCTTTAGGGATCTTTAGCCCTTTCCTTCAAACAAAGAGCTAAATTAGGCCACCGTTTTGCTGGCATTTGGCACAACGAAGGGCCATATCTATTTGTTACTTATAATTTTTGCCCATCCAGGGGAGGAGGCCGAAACTCTCGTGGTGTCTTTAAGGATAGAAAGCTCTTCCTCTGTGATGAATGCATCCCAACCTCAGTGCTGAAGTATCTGAAATCCTACTAGGATATTTTTATAAAGTAGAGGTCATCAGTCCTGCAGCTCCTGCTCTAGGACCCTTCTCTGTCACCTCTGATGGGTGATGACACGGCCTGAGACCTTCAAGGACAAGACGCCAGCCCAACATTCATCATTTTAGAAAGTTCCAGCTCCCATTAGATTAAAATCCACCTTCCTGGGTTACAGCTAATAATTCTGCCACATGACAGTCCTTTAAATACATTTGAAAAGAACGAGGGTGTCTGCATTCGCCAAACTAAATATCCTCAGATGTTCCTCACTGGCCACGATTCCTAGCACAGATTAAAGCCTCCCTCCCACTCGCTCTTTTTTTTAAATTCCCACCAGTATTTCTACATGTGCCAGATACTGTGCTAGACACCCTTTCCCTCTGTTATACAACTTGCACACTTTAAAGGGAAGCAGAGAACTGACACAGCCTATGTGAGCTCACGACCCAGCACAGACTTTGCACTTACGTGGACCTGAGTCAGTTTCCAGTTGTGTCCCTCCTTTCTGCTGTGGGATCCCTTCAAGCTTCTTAACCATGATGAACGTCACTTTCCTAATTCATAAGGTGAAGGCAATCACTTCCCTCTTGCAGAGATAGAGATAATGTGTGCAGACCACCCCCCTCCCTTGCACTGAGCAGGAGCTCGATCCTTGCACTCTCTGGCACACTATGCCAGGCCCTCAGGTCAAATAAGAGCACGGGACAGTCTTGATTTTCAACATGTGTCAGCTACAAATGCAGCCCGCTGTGGGCTTGTTCAGCACGGCATCTGTGTTTTTATTTAGGTTATTGATAACAGTGTTGACCAGGACACGGTCTGCCTGGGAATGAGCCCAGTGACCCTCTGCAAGGACACCACCCTCTCGTGCCTTCGTTTCATTAGGAAGCATGTTTTGGTCAGGGACATTGAACTGGTTATAAGCAGAACCGTGCTCTTTCTCAGTCTGTAGTTCTCCATTGTTTCCATGTGGCTATTCTGGAAGCTCCTATCAATGACCCTGCTGAAAGCCAGGTAGTCTATGTGTACATCACTCTTCTGATATGGTAATTAAAAGAGCCTTTGTCTCCCACGTGTTCTCTTTCAAAAGATGAATGCTTCTGAGAGGGCTACCATGTTGCATTAATACACACTAAAATACTAGTGGTTTAACAGACCCCTTTCTATCTGACTCTGGTGGGAGTGGGAGTCACTGGATTCCAGAGGTGGGGCAGATGGTGGTGGTGAAGGAGGGCTGTTAATATAAATGGATAAGGTGTGTAGCCACAGCAGAAAGGGAAAGGAAAACAAGTCGTACTGACTTACCACTTGAGCTCAAGAATGTACCCATGTACAGATCCATACTTTACAAAAAGAAAAAGATGTGTGGCTGATGACAGTTCCTGAGGATTGCTCACAGATTGTCCCAAGAATCTCCACACTCTGCAACTGTCAGATACACCTTTCATCCCCTTCCTCCAGTCCCAGCAGGGGACAGGAGGGATGGTAGGCCCCTCCTGTGGCAGATCTTCAAGGTGGCACACCCTAAGATCTCACTCAATTAACAGTAAAGCACCCAACATTGGTGGAGGGGAGCTTGTGATCTGCTGGCCACAGCACTGAGCACTTGACATGCATATATCCTAATTCTCACAATAAGCCTACGAGGGAGGGAGACTGTTATCATCCTGGTCCTACAGTTGGAGAAATGGAGGCTCAGAGAGGCTAGGCAATTTGCATAAAGCCACACAGCTATACAGGGAACAGAGCCAGGGCCCTGTCCCAGTTCTGCTGAACTCTAAAGAGTTTTTTTTAATCTTTAGATAAATTATGCCTCTCAGTCTTATTTTCAGGATTTTTTTATTTCACCATTGTGGCTGTCCCAGTAGGAATGCTAGGATTGACCCAGAGGGATGGTGCTGCTGGGCCCCTTTTGGCTTCCCTCCACCTGCTCTGTGGAAGCCCTAACCCTAAATGTTATGTGCTATCATGTGTCCTCCTAGGTGGCCTGGCCATGCACTGTTGGCCATGGTGATCTGGAGTGGACTCCCCCAATCCAACTTTCGGCTCACACCCAAGGAGACATCTGCTCTCTGGAATTCATACTGCTGGAAAGCCACCCTTGGAATTGTTTTGAGAATGGGCGGTGGTGTCTTGGAATAGCTTGACTGGGGGCTGAATCTTATTACCGACAGAACTGTGACCTTTTCAGCAGAATATGGAAAATGCCATGGATATAATATGCGAAAATGATGTCAGTGCTGTGATATGGGAGAGAAGGGGATGGCCCATGCGGGATATTTATTTTAATGATATCACCATCGTTTGTTATGTGGTTTGAGTTAAATAGAAGTCTTTGAGTCTCAACTCCACCAGTGATCTCTCAAAACATTCCCTTGTTTTGTCTGGTGTCATTTAGCACTCACTCTGCTGGGTTTCTCGGATGAACAGAGCCCTTGATAGGATTTCTTTGTTCTGATGTCTTAAATCCAGAAATAAGAGGGCCTTTATTTTCAACCTAATTGTACCCATATTGATCCCAGATACAGGCAGTCTTTAGTGAGAGCAGGAAGGAACGTGATGGTTTAAATTAAGGAGACAGGCAAAGTGGACCCCAGATGATCGATGAGTTCACTTGGTGTGCTTGGGGCTGGAACACACACATTAGGGCTCTCTGTCTTTCTCTCTCCCTCATACACTCTGTAGCTGAGATGAACATGTACAGTGACACTAGATTACAAAAATACAAACATGTTTGCATGACCCCTGGGAAAGTCTCCAAATGTATGGCTGCCAGGATGACCCTAAGGGCCCTTCAGTTGTACCAGGAGATGGAGCTGAAGGAGGCAGGTGCTCCACCATGGGCTCCCAGCTGTTGCTAAGCTGGGGAGCCATAGAAACTTTGCTAATAATAGTCCTAATGGTAAAGTGAAAACAACAGTATACATCTCCACCTTGCATGTGCAATGCATTTTAATGCTTTGTGTATATTAGATCTTTTCAATAGGGGTGAGAGAGAGAAATGTCATTGTTAAGGTCATTCATGCTTCCATTTGACACATAAGGAAACAAATCCAGAGTGAGGACACTTCCCTGCAGACACACATGTAGGGGGTGTGGACACCCGAAGCCTGAGCTCCTGAGTGTTAGGCTGGTGCTGCTTCCTGGCCCACCGACCATCTGGTGAGACATCCAGGCATAGATGACCATGTTCTCAGCAGAGAGGGAGCTGGCCTCACACGCTCTGTACAAGTGGCCCATCCCAGAAAGTCTCATGAGTCCCACTTGTACCCTTTACGCTGGGTGGAACTCTGTATAAAGCATTCATAAAATAAATAGAATATAAATCCAGAATAAGAGGGCCTTTATTTTCAACCTAATTGTGCCCATATTGATCCCAGATACAGGCATTCTTTAATGAGAGCAGGAAGGAGCATAATGGTTTAAATGAAGGAGACAGGCAAAGTGGACCCAGTGTGAGGGCGAGGTGGGGTAACGCACCAGGTTGCTAGGGCTGCCGTAACATAATTGTGCAGACTGAGAGTTTAAACTGCAGTAACTTACTTCTTACCACTTGGGAGGCTAGAAGTCCAAGAGCAAGTTGTTGGCAGGGTTGGTTTCTTCTGAGACCTCTGTCTTGGATTGGAGATGATCACCTTCTCCCTCTGTTTTCACCGGATTATTTTGTTGTGTGTGTCTGTCCCAATCACTTCTTCTTATAAGGACCAGTGAGAGTGGCTTAGTGGCCCACCCTAATGACCGAATTTTAACTCAATTGCCCAGCAATCTCCCAGGTGAGGCTGAGGCTATCAAAAGTCCACGGACCACATTTTGAGTAGCACGGCTCTCTGACACACTGGGAATTTATTCTCCTTAAATCTGGCTCCACTTCTTTTATTTAGCAGCCTCTGAATTGTGCACAGTCTGCATTCGAAAAGCTGTCTTTCTCTAGGTAGGCCAAGAGTACAAACCGAGATGTTTCGGTTCATTTTACAGACTTGAGAGCTGTGGTTGTACACAAAGCGTGTCGTCCATTCCCCATTCTCCTAAGATGTTTTTAATCCCTCACACTCGTGTAAGAGGAGCCCATGAAGCGTAGAAGAGAACTCATCTCCGTGAAGACAAAGAGCTCATGACCTGCCCCGAGTTGCTGCTGGTGTGTCTACACTTAGTCTTTTGCGGATAACAAGCCAACCAACTTCGCTGGTTAATTAATTAATCAGTGTGATGAAGGAAAACACCGTGGGGCTGCCAGGACACACTGCCTGGGAGATCACTCTTAAGTATTCGTAGCTAAAAGAAGAGTCTGTGTTCTGAAACTTCATGTGAAAGCAGGTCATTTTGTATTTAGAGCAGCTCTTCCAAAGAAAGAGTTATGAATAGTTATTTCACAATAGCCCATTTAACCTGTAATGTGACTGAAGCATTTATATCATTTCCAACCACTGGGTCTTAGAGGAAAGTATGTGCCAAGTTCCTACTGAGAATACCCTAAGCAAACATGTCCCTCTAAGACTGAGGTGGGAGGGGAGGGAGAGGAATGACCAGCAAGTGGCTGAGGTGACAGAGGGGAACGTGCAAGAAAGCAGGAATAATTACAGAACGGATGTTGGCACTGAGGGCATCAGTCTTGAACTTGTTCACTTCTTGGAGCCATTTATTTTGTGTTGATTATTTGCTAACACAGATTATACGAACATTATCTAAGTTCTCTAAGTCACATGCATTATTCTTGTCTCCCCAACTAGATTACAGTGTAATCTTTAAGATCTAGTGCTGTGTCAAGTATCTCTCCTGTCCTGGCCTCTTGAAAATCAATTGTTTATACTTCTTTACTCACACTGGGTCCAAGCAGGGCTGTGAAATCCAGGTTTAAGGAGTGGTGGGGTTAGATTTTGAGACTGAGTTGAGGTTTACTGGGCAGTGGCCTGAGGGAAGTCTAGGGGGTAAAGGAATCAAAAGTGCTGGAAATGGCAAGAGGACAGAACCTTCGCTGTTCATGCTCTGCCGGTAGTTTAACTCCAAAGAGAAAAGAGGAAAGAGCAAAATCATTTCCTATGATCTCATGGGAAATTGTGCTAAAGGAGAGTTATCTAGAAATAGCTTTATTTACCACCACGCATTCTTATGGTACTAGATCAGGTTGAAGTAGGATTGATTATGGAGATAGGTCAGTGAAACTACTAGAGATTCCCAAGTCGAATAGGGCAGGTATCCCTCTGGGAGCTCCCTGAAGCTCTTAGTGGAATGAGTTGGGTCTGCCCAGTGAGGCTTCCCTGTTTCTGGCCTGGCCATGGTAGCCTTGTTAATGATATAGCCTGAAAGTTATTCAACTCCAAAGCTTCTAGCTTCAAGTACACCTTAACTTCAGGGGACAACAAGAAATTGCCTTAATTGTATTCCTTCTTTGGAAAGACTTTTGTTATAGCAAAAGAACACTAAACTAGTAGAATATCTGAGTTTTGAAGTATGCTTCCACTTTCAATGTATAGTGTTAAAGAATTCAAGTTATGTTTTGGTATCTCCATGAATGACCCTCAAAGTTTCTTCCAGCTCTAACATTTTGTAATTCTATTATTACACTTTAGAGTTAACTAGGGAATTAACAAGTTATAATAGACAAATAACATTGGGGAAAGAGACAAATATGCCTGTTGTTATCATGTCTAATCAATGTTGTACTGTAGGGTGGAGGGAGAGGAAGGGATAGACAAAAACCTACTATCTGGGTGATGGACACACTTATAACCATGACTCAAGGATTGTAAAAGGGATCCATGTAACAAAAAAGATTTGTATCCTGACAAAACTTTGACACTATAAAAAGGTAAATAAATAAGATTAAAACCAAAAATTATTAAATTAAAAGTTCAAGCTAGTATGTTAAGGGAAGATAAAAAACCAAAATGTACAAATCTTGAAGAAACAAAACTGGTGATGTGATTATATGCAGATATATGTAGGAGTCCAAAAATATTCAACAAATATTAGAATTAATAAAGTGAGTTTAGCATGAGCTGGACCTCATGACAGACAAAGGTTTAGGAATAAATTTAGCAAAGATGCATGAGACTTATTTGTACATAAAGAAGCACTGAGATAAATTCAACATAAATATATTATGGGATGGGGAATACTATGTTCATAGATTGTCAATATTGTGAAGATGTTATTGCTCTCCAAATTGATTGATATATATATATATGCATCCAATGCAATACCAATTCCAATTTTTAAAAGCCTAACAGAATTTATCGAGAAAAATAAAGTAGAAGGAAGGAAGGACTTGAACTCTTGTTTATCAAGACCTGTTACAAAGTTTGGGATTGGTACAAGTCTAGTCTAGTCTACGGACCATGCAACAGAACACAGAGCCTGGGGATGGACACACACCTGCATAAATATGAAATTCATGGCACAGGTGGCTCCATGGAGCAGTGGGTAAAAGATGGCCTTCCATTAACTAGTGCTGTGTCAATTGGATATCCATATGGAAACAAATTTATCCTTTTCTCGTGCCACATTGAAACCAGAAGTTCTGGTTCGATTGAGAGATTTAAATGTGAATATAAAAAATAGATCTTTATAGGATAATACAGAATAGTACCTCTGTGATGTCAGGATGAAGAACATATTTTTCAACAGAACATCAAAAGCACTAACTACAAAGAGGACATTGGCAAAAGAGGAGAGAATCCAGGACAGAGGCCCAGTGAACCCCAATAAAATCAGAGGAAATGCCCCAGCAGTTTTAACTGAGAAAACTGAGTGAAGGGGATGGAGGGATTGAAGGCAGCGCAGCCCGGGGGAGGCCCAGGGAGGAGGCTGCCGTGAGGGGGGCGTGTTCACAGTGCTGACCGCTGCCGAGAGTTCCAGAGATGTGAGATCTGGGGGGTGTCCACTGGGTTCAGTGAGAGGAAGGGATGTTGAAGAGAGCCGTGGGAAGGAGGAGGAACTGGGAGTCGGGAGCGTGGAGACAAGCCTTTCAAGCACTGTGTGCAGAGGTGGTAAGAGATGAAGTTATCACCATAGTGGGTGGAGTTAGGAGAGTTATTGTTGTCATTAGTGAGAAAGTATTGAGTATGCTCAGTGTTGCTGAGAGAAATTATAGTGAGGGGTGTGGGACTAAGATTCCCGAGGGAAAGAGGCAGGGTAACGTAGCAGGAGGCCTGAGAAAGCAGGGGTCCCAGGAAGGATATATCTGAGGCACAGGGAGAAGCTCCAGCCTTAGAGAGCCTTTGCCAATAGCCAGTGAGGGCAGGGTATGAATGAGGGCCAGTTAGCGTGGAGGGCTGCTGTCGGGGGGGGGGGGGCTGGTTTTTCTGCTTGGTGTTCTGTTTTTTCCTAAATGCTACACTACTGACAATTATCACCACTTGCTAAGGTGTTCCAAGCATTTTATCTATATTCACTTGTTTCATCCTCTGAATCCCTATTACCACTATTTCAAAGGTGAGGAAAGTAAATTATTTGCCTAAGGTCACATGAACCCAGATTCCCACGGGTAAGTCTGAAGCCCACTCTCAGGCCTGACCTCACCCACTTTCTCTAAAGGAGAGGATTCAATTGCAGAGGATGAGAGAGACTGTCCGGTAGGAAGACACAGGGCTTTCCAGGAGGGGTGGGGGGCTCACGGGAGGCTGGGGACTGTTGACCCAAATAAGAGACTCAGGCAGAAATCTCAATCAATGGAGATTTATTAAGCCAAAGTTGAGGGTGTGGATGGGAAAAACACAACCACAGACAGACTTTTTCTAAAGGGGACTTTGGAAGCTTCAGCATTTAAAAGCACATGGAGAGAAGGAAAAAAACAGTGTGTGTGTATATGGGGGAGGGAGCTTCGTGAGGCAATCCAGTTACATTCTTTTTTAAAAATTTTAAACTTTTTAAATTGACATATAATTGCACATGTTCATTGGGTACACAGTTTCAATATACATAACGTAAAGTGATCAGATCTGGGTAATTAGCATATCCATCATCTCAAGCATTTGTCATGTCTCTGTGTTGAGAACATTCAGTCCCCCTTCTGGTTGTTTGAAACTATGTATCAACTACTAACTCTAGTCGCCCTACAGTGAACTCATTCCTCCTGCCTAACTGTAATTTCCGACCCTCTAACAAATCCGTCCCTCTCCTAGTATCTAGAATATCCAGACCCTAGTATCCTCTATTCTTTTGACTTCTATGAGAGCCACTTTTTTAAAAAGTTCATGGACTTCTTTTTTTTTGAGACAGAGCCTCAAGCTATCCCCCTGGGTAGAGTGCTATGGCATCACAGCTCACAGCAACCTCCAACTCCTGGGCTCAAGTGAGTCTCCTGCCTCAGCCTCTCAAGTAGCTGGGACCACAGGTGCCTACCACATCACCTGGCTATTTTTTGGTTGCAGCCATCATTGCTGTTTGGTGGGCCTAGCCTGGATTCGAACCCGCCACCTTAGGTGTATGTGGCTGGCACCTTAGCCACTTGAATCACAGGCGCCGAGCCAGGTCATGGACTTCTTGAAGGCAATTTGCCTATCATTATTAAAATAAATTTGCAACGAATGGATAAAGAAAATGCAGTACATATACATGATAGAATATGATTCCATAAAAAAGAATGAAATCCTGTCATTTGCATCAGCGTGGATGGAACTGGAGAACATTAATGTGAAGTGAAATAAGCCAGAAAGTTAAACATTGGCTTATGTGATGAAATGGTTACAGTCTCGTGAGGCCCAGGAAGTTTACATTTTATATAAGGTGAATGGTAGGAGGGAGACAGGAAGTGAAGGAAACATCCATTATGTAGACGCCCCGGGCAGGTGGGAGAATGACCCTGTCTCCTCTCCTGTTCTGCACCTAAAAGGCAAACTTACAGTTCATTGTAAGTGTGGAATCAAGCGAACTTTAGCTTAAGGAGCCAGATGCAGCCTATAAAGTTACAATTTGTGTGTCCTTGCTTATGGGAGTCAGCAAGGGATTCCCTGCGTGATTGAGCTGTGGGGCTGGTTCTTCATGGGTGCCCGAGACCTTTACCTTCCCTTTTACATAAGGAGTTGTAGGTGGTGGCCCCAAGATTTTTATTTCTTTTTTATAGGATCCTAGTTTGTTGGGTCCAGGGAGAAGGACTTCTGAAAATGTTCCATGTGAGCAGCAACCAGAGATCGGACCAGCCTCCCAAGCAAAGGAAGAGCCCCTGGGACGGGGATCCAGATACAGTAACAAGAGGCTGTTCAAAGGAGCTGCTCAGTCTGTGATGACTTGGGTAGAATCTCCAAGGCTGACCACCTCCCCGCATCGGCCACCTCCTTAAGCTGACCTAAGTTTATAGACCGGACGTGCACCACACATCCGTATCAACACAGTAGGCCTAGTTCCTTACGTTGACCACCTCTGTGTGTTGACCAGTTTGATACAGTCCCTTGAGTGGTCAACTTATAGACATTCTTATGGTTTTCTTATAGAATATAAATGTAAACATTTTCTGTGTTCTTTTTTAAAGAAAAAAAGAGTATGCTCTTTCTTTTTCCTTATTATTCTCATGATCTGTAATAAAGAATGTGTTCTCTTTAGAATTACCCTTCGCAAAGAGGTTCCAACTCCCAAATTGTCTTTTGAAAAGGCTGGGTGGTAGATAAGAGTATAGTAGACCGATGAACTGAAGAGACAAAGCCAACCCATTAGAAAGGGGAGGGACGTAATTGTGGACTTATTGACCAAATTATGCAACTTTAATTTTATAGGAACACTGTGCTTCATAGAGAACTGCTGAACTGTCGGCGTTATTTATCTCCCTAGGCACCTGTGAGCCAAGAGCTGACTCGAATATCCAGTCTCCCCAGTCTGGTCAGACATAACTATTCTCTTGATCTCTACAATCCCCCACATTTTAATACACATCCCCAATAAACTCTAGTTGACTGGTTGACCCAATGATTAGAATCGTTACAATGCATTTTTAAAAATCAAAACAAGATTGGAATAACCTAAGAAATTGTCTACACACGAGGAAAATGCTCCACGAATTTGTGAAGTTAGGTGGTAACGATCTTGTTGATAGAATCAAATGCTGATCAGATGTTAATGAACCAGAAGATCATCAGGGACTCACAGAGTGGCCAGAAGAGTGGTGTGGAGTTCGCATGTGTTAGATATAAGGGAATTTATGCAAGGGAAAGAACCTAACTGTCTTATAGATGACCAATGCTGAGATAATTGTCGCAATTTTGAATAGGGTTTTGGAATCACCTATTAAACGGTCAACTGTTGACCTGCTGGAACCAGAAAAACTAGACAAATAGTAAACATTATTTGGAAGGATGTTGAAAAAACTGGAGGATTGTCCTAGTCTACAAAATTTCCCACACACTTGAAATTCTACAATGAACAAGTTGTACTCATTATCTCCCGAAAAGGTCAGAATGGAGATATAAATACATTTTTACAATTTGTGTGGACTGATTCCTGCAAAAAGGTCACTAACGTATCTAGGATAGGAAGGTCTACAGCAGAGACAGCTTGGGAGGATTTTTTGCAGGAGGACAACTCAGATGGAGAAGCAGAATGTGCTAAAAGGTGATATGACAGGGGATACGACAAGGGGAAGACAATTTTTTCAGAGGGTTAAATAAGAAGGATAAAGTAAAAATGAAACTGAGAAAACTCAACCAAGATGAGGGCACGAGAGAAGGCTGGAATGGTTTTGGTCAAGGAGAATGGTTCAAAACTTAATGGTTCAGTCCTTCTGTTCTTTTTTTATGGTCCAGAGATGTGGGGGCTGAAAAGGCAGGTACATAGTCAATGTCAGAAGCGTGCTGGGTTGTTCAGGAAAGTGAGGACTTTCAGTTTATAATCCTAGCATTGGGGAGACAAAAACCATTTCTTTCCAGCAGAGGTAACTTGGTCAGGCACCAAGCTCTGCACTGCATGAACCAAGCCTCTGTACAGGTATGAGAAGGAGCACGGCGGCTCAAACGTGAATTTCTACAACCCGAGGCACATCTTTATTCAAATATAGACAACAAACATCTTTGAAGTCAAATCATTTGTCTCGGCATTTGTGTAGAGTTCTTACATCAATGTTTCCTTCATAGGAGAACAGAAAAAAAAAAAAAAAACCCCTGAAAATCCCTTTGCAGAATGTTCACCTGCTTTTGCCATCTCAGGCGAAGAGAGAAATATTTTCTCTTTTCTACTCCAGAAAAGAGCTGTGCAGTTTTTTCCATCTGTCCAGTTGGTGAATTGTATGTAAAGTGAACTGATGACAATGGCCAGTTTGTCCTCTAAAATCCCCCAAGAAATTGGTTCCGTGGCCTCTGCTGGAGAAGCTGCTATGTTATAATTGCTGCTGGAGGTCTTTTCCTCCTTGTTTTATGTCCTCTAACCAAGAGAATCATAAATTAATATGACGTTTAAAATCTTGGAAGTAATTACCAAATATTATGGGTTTCAACGATTTGGTAAATGTTTCTGCCCTTATGATTAATTTCTTTGACACATTTCTCCTTGTAAACATTGCCCATCATCCAACATTACGGGGAACAGTCCTGCTCTTTTTGAGATTTCCCCCCTTTGATTCTTGTCCTTGGGAGTCAGAGGCTCTTTAATATCACCTCTGTTTCAAAACCGCATCTGTCTCAGGATTATACCTTATGTGTCATTTTTAATAGAGTGGGGAGAATATTTGATGGTCTCTTATTTTTACAAAGAGAAATGATCTTAAGACCTTTTTCCAGAGGGTAGGATGACTTCTCTCAGAACACATATCTAGTCTTCCGGTTTGGGGGAATCTCGTGCCTCAAATTAGAAGAAACTTTGTTAAAACAACTAAATACAAAAACCGCTACAGAAATCTTAACACGTCACTAGTCCTGGAAACTTAACTAAATTGTGACCAGTACCTTCCTAGAGATAAATTTGCACTAAGCAGAAAATTAAATTGGCGTAACAAATCCCAAACAATGGCAAATTTTTGTTGTGTACCTTTCTATATTGAAAAACATTAGCGGATTGCCAAAATTTTATGATCGCAGGTTGAAGACACTGGCAGAGGAAGAAATTTCGTGCCAAGGGTTTCTCTCTTATCATAATATCTGCTAGAAGACACAACCCTCCCTCCCAGAAGGTCACACCACTGCAAAGGGAGCCAGTGGTGGCTTTTAGCCAATAAAAGGATAATTCTTCTTCCATCTGATTTATCTTTACTCTACACTTTTGAAGGGTAAGGAATTGTTATGATCCTGGAAAAAGGCCACTAACAACTACATTTTAATTCATTAGAATGGTTTGAAATAAAGACCTCAAGGGGAGAAACAGCTGCCACGATAAGCTAACCATAGTTAACAGATGAAAAAGAGATAGGCCGTAAAAGCAGTGGGAGCTGGAAGACAGCCCACAAAGAAAGTAAGCTTTAGGAGTTATTCATTGACTCTTGGAGAGGTGGGTTTTCTCTTTTTTAGTATCTCCCAGAAAGACCTGAGCTCAAATCAAAGTTTCAGGTCTATATTGGCTAGTCCTGGCTCTTTACCTACAAAACTAACATGGCCTTGAACAAAGTCTTAGCACTGGAATTGACAGGGAAATTTTCGTGGGGTGATTCTTGCTGATTTCGGAACCCACATGGTTGGTGTGGATTGGGACCAAAAGGACACGTTTGTGTTTGGGAACGGAAGTGAGCGACCATCATTTCTACTCCTAAACACTCCAGAAGATGCTGCATCTTGGAGAAAATCTGTCTTCAGTGCTGATCAATTTTTCCCAGAAGCAGCTTTGGGCAAAGGGGAGCTCTGCCAGAGCAGGTGCTGCAGAGGAATCCAAGAGTCATCTACACGAAGGTGTCTGCTGGAACGCACTGGGGCAGTAAGTGTTCCCAGAAGCAAAGGGTCTGATATTCACTTTTTGGCTTTATCTACTGTGTTGTCCAAAGTGGGCTGAAGCCCAAGAAACCGTATTCACCCCTGAAGTGCCTAGCTTCCTCTGCGGGAGGGGTTCTTGGGACAATAGGTATTCCAATGGTTCTCTTAAAATGCGTCCAGCCTGGCAAAGGACAAACGACTGACACAAATGTGATAGAAGGCACAGCGTATGTCAGTTCTGTCTGTGGGACATGCAGGCTGTGGATAATTTTAATGCAGACGACGGGAGAAAATAGGCATGATGATGGTGATGGTACACCCTTCTAGGGTATGGGACAAACCTCAGAGGGGAGGTTCAGGTCCTGGAGGCCTTGGAAACCTTTATCCAGGAGAGGTTGCACTTCAGCACTTCAAAACTTCCTATGTATGTGACTTCACTGAGGCTGAAGAAGCTTCTTGCTGACTTACTCTCTAATGAGACACAAGCAGAATAAGGTGAGATCTTTGCTGAACTGGATGCATGTGTGACATCTGGTATTTTTCAACTTCTAAGAATAAGGAACACAATTCTGGGACCATGGATGGGAAGGATGTGATGACCACAGTGCCAGTTTCTTTCAAAAACTCCAGCTTCTGGCCATCCCAGATGAAGTCTATTCCTAGGAAACCCCTCAGAAGAACTGCTAAGAAAGTATGGATTTACCAAAGAAAAATAGCCCCATTTTGTGCATCAGGAGTCATTAAAAGCAGCAAGCCAACAGTTAACATGTAGTACTTAGCTGTAAAATGAACTTGTTCAATAAGTAAGCCAACAGTTAACATGTAGTACTTAGCTGTAAAATGAACTTGTTCAATAAGTAATGTGATGATTTTTAATTGATGTGTAAGATTTGAGGGAAAGTATAAGTGCTTTCATTGGGGAGAGTTCATTTTTGTGTTTTCAGAAAGTTTATAAAATGTTTCCATGTTTTAGTATTTAGCCTTAAATAATTTTTTTTTTTGGCAGTTTTTGGCCAGGAGCCCATTTTGAACCTGCCACCTCCAGTATATGGGGCTGGCACCTTACTCCTTTGAGCCACAGGCGCCACCCACCTTAAAATAATTCTTATACCAAATAAAGGCTTAGGGCTTATATATATTGTCATTGTTCCCATTGCAATCCAAAACAGTATTATATATAATACCTGAAGTTTTAAAATATTATCCAGAGACTAGAAATTAACACAAATTCCTACATGGTCACACTTTTTAAAAAAATGTCACTTAACTCCATGGGGGGAGGTGTTTCACTGGGTGAACAGAGAGAGGGGTATAATGATTTAAAATGTAATCATTATAGACAACATGTTTCTTGGTGGGGTGATATGGAAAGAATACCAGTAGGATGGTTACAGTTTAACAAAATGTAAATGCTCACACTTTAAGACTCAAAATCCAGTCAAGCATGCACATTGCAATGTTGCTACAATGAACATCCCCAGTAGCTGGGAATTCTGCGCTTTAGCACAATGAGTGCTACACATTTTTTTTTTCCTTTGAGAGTCAGTGGCCTCCTTCTTTTGCTTCCTTTATATTTTTAGTTTTCACAAAACAATTTCCCCTCACAACAATGATCTCTTCTTTCCAAATCAGGTTTGGGGGGCTGTGCCCTTCCCTTATTCTCTCTATGCTTCTGGAATGTCAACTTTGCTGCCACACCACTTTCAGTCACAATCACACAAATAGGCTTCTTTTCCCTCAAACTCTCAATGCCTTCCATTTTATTTTTTATGAATTATGGGAATTTAAAGAAAGCTTCAGTAGATTAACTCATATAAATTTTTTAACATATGAAATTCATATGCCAGATAAACCCGTTTCTTTATTCCCCACTGGAAATGCCGACGGGGCACAGGCCGAAATTCTACAGACTCACATGCTGACCTGTTCCTGTCACTCGGTGGGTCCTGAGGTGGGAAGTGTCTTCCCCAGCCTTGGCCTAGGGTATTGCTCCCTCATCAAATGAACAGACAAAAAAATGGAGGCATTCCCTATTCACCCCAGTCTCTGCTAGTATTACCAGCTCAGAAAACACTACCATCATTAACCTGTCTTATCTATTAACACAATTGCTATTTATTTTTCTTCCTCTTTCTTAAGCCAATTATTGTCCGTGTATATGAGTGAGAGGGAGACAAAGGGAGAGAGAGAAAAGGAGAGAGAGGGAGGAAGAGAGAGAGAGAGGGAGAGAGAGATCTTAGTCCATAGAGTAGAATTATATATTATATACTGGTCTAGGGATTGCATGGGAGGAAGTTGTCAATTTTCCTGGCAGGAAAAGATGTGTCATCCGGGGTCTGTTCAGGATGGACTCTGATGTTGTGTTTTGGAAAACAGGTAGTTAAGAAGAATATGTTTAATCAGAAGGAATAACACAGGCTAATTCTTAGAGGTTTAAACAAGGTGGCCTTCACCAAAATAAAGTCAAATACGATACATATTGTCACTTTTTTCACTGAACAATGTGTCCTGCTGTCTTCATCCAGGAGTTTGAATAAATCTGTCTCATTCCTTTTTTTTTTTTTTTGAACACAAGTGGGATCTCTCAATGTTGAACAGACTGGCCTCGAACTCCTGGGCTCAAGGGATCTTTCCTCCTCAGCTTCCCAAGTAGCTGAGATTACAGGCATGAGCCACTGTCCCTGGTTTCATTCCTTTTAATGGTTGCATATCATCACATTGTGTGGCTATGCCACATTACCTTTTGCTAGGCATTTAGATGGTTTTCAAATTATTGTAAACAATTGCCAATATTTCCTTAAGAAATATACCCTGAAGAGAAATTGCTGGGGCACAGGGTTCCCACGTGCTAACTATGAGGGCCGTCTGGAAAGTATTCGGCCATTGTTAATACTATTTTTTATATTCCACGACTAGACATTTCTGCACGCCCTTGTATATTTTGTAGATACATTGCTGATAGGTGACCAGTAGGATATACAGACGCATACCTGCCCCAGCAGTATATGAAGTCTGCTTCTCGGCGTGCTTGTAACTCGGAATAGGATGCCTCACTTCCATCTCTCCCAGTCACTTCAGTGATGATCTTTATTTTGCTTTTCTTTAAATTTTCTTTTCCAGGGTACCGGCGAGATTCAGAGCATCTATTCCCAGGTCTATCGGACGTTCATGCACTTCTCTTAGAGAATCACCCATTTGCCTATTTGTAAATTAGAATATTGTCTTTTTATTGGTTTATAGAAGCATTTTGCCTGCTATTTATGCTGCTCATACTTTCCTTAATTTGAAGTTTCTCTTTTGGCTTTGTTTATAGAATCTGTTACTATGCTTAAGTTTTAAATGTTTATGGATTCAATCCCAAAAGCATTAAAACAAACCAAAAAAATCCCTTTCTATTGCAGGAGGCTACAAAACCGGCCCCAGCTTTCGCCCTTTCTATCCACGCCCTTTGCCATCAGACTTTGCTACTTTGCCCATCAAGAGACGGCACTCACTTCCCCACTTGCGACCTGTGTTGGCCAACTGAATGTGGGAGGAGTGACCGTGTCACCACGTGCTGTCTTTCTTGAAACTCAACCTCCACCTTGTGAAAATTCAGACTGGCTTTCTGGAAGACAAGAGTCATGTGGTCCAGTCCCCAGATCTATGCCAGCATCCAGCTGACCAGAGGACATGCTGGGTTAGGCCGTCCCAAGACACCCAGCGCCCTTCCACCCACTAGCTGACCACAGCCTCTGGCAAGCCCAGCTGAGGTCAATCTCACCTGGTCTCAATCAGCAGCACTTCCCAGGTGACCTCTGCACCTGTGAGCCACAATAAATAATTACAGCTTTAAAACACTAAGTTGTGGGGCAGTTTACTATGAAGCTGTAAATAAATGATTCATCTATATTTTCTTCTAACAAAGTTTTTATTGTTCTTAACTCTTTAACCCATGTAAAGTTTATTTTTGTGCATGGTGTGAGGTAATATGAGGTATTTATTTCTTTTGCTAAGTGTAGCCAAAGTTCTAAATATATTTATTGACGTTCCTTTTGCCACCGATTTGAATGTCATGGTTTTCATTAGCTAAATTCCCGAATGCACAAGGGTTTGCTTCTGGACTGTCTAATATATTCCACTGATTTATTTTCTCATTTCTGGGCCAATAACACAATGTTTAATTACTTAATTTTAGAGTATGACTTGATATCGGGAGTCCTTCTGGGGAATAACGGAGGAAGCCAGTTGTTAGAATTCAAGGCGAGGGAGAGGGTCTGAAATACTTTTGTGTTCCCCACAGACTCTAGCTGACTTTTGTGGAGCCAGTGATGATGGCAGATGTATTTGGAAAGTGGAAACATTTGATCTTCTATATTGCAAAGCTATAGAATTCAGCATCCTAGAAATAAATTTACAGCTTCATTTACAAGAATGACATTTACGGTCTTTATCCCTCGTCGTCCTCACACCAGCTCTGTAATGTAAGGTAAGGAATCTCAGAGGGGCTGTACCATCCTGGTGATGAAGGAGACAGCAGAGGATGGGGACCTTCACGTGTATTCTGTTCTAGGCTCCAACCACTGTACACGCCTTACCCTACTTAACTCTCATAACTATGAGGTTAGTACTATTTTGATACCCATTTTTCAGAACAGAAGGTGAGATGCAGGAGAAGTTAAATAATCAGACCAGTGTTTCTCAACCATTTTTTATCTCACGGCACACAAGGAAAGTGCTTTGTTCAAAAGACTTCACAAATTAATGATAAGAGGCCAGGTGAGGTGGCTCATGCCTGTAATCCTAGCACTCTGGGAGGCCGGGGCAGGTGGATTGCCTGAGCTCAGGAGTTCGAGACCAGCCTAAGCAAGAGTGGGAGTGAGACCTCATCTCTAAAAACTTGCCAGGTGTTGTGGCAGCCACCTGTAGTCCCAGCTACTTGGGAGGCTCCAAAATTATAATGCAAGTCAATGAGAAGGTAAGAGAATCACTACTTAATTTTCTGCCAGTTTTCCAAATCATAATTATTTTCTAAAGTGAGGGGCATCTGCTTAAAACTGAAAACTAATGTTCCTTTTAGCAAGAGAAATTAGTGCGGCTTCATAGCGTCACTGATGATGAAAGAAGTTTCCTCCCTGTCACCTGGGCTCCCTGACTCACTGGCACCTGCCCGTTTGTTTATGCCCCACCTGCTACGTGCTTGGCAGTTTCCTTTACTATAGGTGGACATGAGCCTACTTAGCACAACCCACACCTTCCCCAGCTTGTGCAAGAATCTCATGGCATCTGTTGCAAATTTCTTGGTATTATATATTAGCCTTTTATCCCATCCATTAGCTTGTTAGAAATGCAGGCTTAGAATCTGCATTTTAGCAGAAGAATGTGCTATTTTCAATCCAGATGATATGTGTGCCCGTTAAATTCTGAGATTCACTTGGAAGAAATCTGTAGAACACATATTTTTAGAAAGAGTTGTATGTTTTGTTACTTTGAGGCTTTAATTTAGTGTCATACACATAGTTCTTATTGGGAAATATTACAGCGTATCATCCACAGCTCTCCAAATTGGTTACCTTCTCCAGAACACAAAGATTTTTCACTGAGCTGTTTTTTATCATTCCTTTTTGACAAATCTTCTTGAGAGATTGCTAGCTCACCAGGAAAATAATGTGCTATTTTCAATCCAATATAATTTGCTTAAGTCTACATTTTACGTAACAGGTTCGTGCTCTTACTAAATTTATACATTTTCTATGTTTGCTTCAGGCAAGGCATTGGGGGCATCCCCCTAGCAAACACCCCATCTTGCCTGATGAAATCAGGAAGGCGCTTCGGGTGTCAAGGGGATGAAATGTCTCATGTTCAGGGCGAGACTCAAATGCCTTGGCCAGGGGCAGCCAGGACATCTGGTCCAGTCATGATCCAGCCCCTTGGCCGAGCTGTCAGCGGGGGCGTTGAGAGCACTGGATCTTCATCGGAAGATGTTGCTATGGTCATCAAAGGATATTTGTGATGGAATCTAGGACACACCCATGGGGAATAAATGCAGTTATGAAAAAATAATTACCAATAAAACAGTGAGCTAGAGAAGCCCACAGGCTGGCTCAGCCCTCGCTTTCTTATTTTTTCTCATTTATCTTTATTCCTTGGAAATAGACTTAAGAATATTTCAGAAAGAACGTTTTTACTATCCAAAATAATCCAAAAGAATAAATAGAGCAATTCAGTTCCAAAGGCATTGTGGATACTTCATGTGTATCCACAATTGATTAGCTGGTAACAATTGCTTTAAAAAACAAATCTTAAATTCTCCTTTCTCACCTAAAGGATTGTAGGGAATACCCGCAAGGCTGTAGGCAGAGATAGAAGCTACAGCGGTTCACTGTTGTGGGGTTGAGCCGCCTGTTCATGTAACTTACTGGAGGAGACCCCCTGCCTCCAACACATCTTCTCAAACTTATTCCCAATGAAGGATTTCCACAGCATAATCTACTGCTGCTGTGCCTGGGGGACCTTAGGAGTTTGTAGACCTGAAAAGGCCCAGCTGTGGTCAGGGACTCCTGTCTTCCAGGGCCCTTCTCTTTCCCATTGACATTTTTGTATCCAACATGAATCTATTTTCTAAACCAATATAGCCATTGGCCTTTTCTGTTAGGAAAAGAATAAAAAGTCACATAAATCTGGCCAGGCAGAGTAAGCCGAATGTTCTTAAGTGTGGGGTCACAAGAGTGTTCCCTTGCGCTGTAAGCTGGCCACGGATGGTTATAACCGGCAGAACCCCAGCTTGGCAGCAGGTTGGCAGCCCCAGGCAGGGAATGGAGATGATCTCAGGGTAACAAAGAATAAGGATGGGGGTGGGGAGCGGGGTAGTGGCGCTTCAGGAGAGGGAACACGAACATGGGGTGGAACAGAAAGGCAGGTAAGTCCAGGAGGGGTGCAATATCCAACAAGTAATTCAGGACGAGCTGGTGAACTCTATTCTGGTTCATTGTGAGACAGTCATCCAAGTGGTTGAGACCAAGTCAATTCTCTATGTTTATTCCACTCACTCTTTAGTATTCATGGGGCTTGGATAATTTTAAGCATCAAGTAGTGTGTAATTTTCAAATTTTTAAAATAATTTTAAAAGAAACTAATTCTGGCAAAAAGGAATACAGAGCCTAACTGGACAATCTTGAGCCAGGAGTCCCCAGACCAGCAGGCAGAGCGGCCAGGGAGTGACCTATTAGCCAGGTCTGAATACAGATGAGGGTATATGATCTATGGTCTCTCAATATGAGGAAGGGACAAAGATTTTTAAATTATAAACACTAATCCTTATACCTGTCAGGGCCCAGGACTGGCCAGGTCTCAGGCCCAGCTTAGGTAGGTTCTGGACGTGGACCACTAAGCTACCTTCCTCAGGAACAGTTTCTCGTAGGTGCTTGAGGGCTATCTACTTTAGCTGGAGAGAGAGAGACAGAGTATCTTAGAGACAGTAAAAGTCTTCTCAGAACAGATAGCTCTTAGTCTTTAGCAGAGCTTGGTCATCTTCAGCAGAGACGCCATGCTGGCGTTCTACAGGCAGGAGAGGAGACAGAGTCAGAGTAAGCGTGTCCGTGATAGAATGCGCATGCCTCTTGACTGCCTGCTCCTCCAGCCTAATATAAGGCTGAGCTCGTGCCTCTCAGCACCACAGGTGTAGAGACTGCCAATTCACCAATGCTCTCATCTCGTGAGCTCTCTCATGCTTGTTAGAACCAACTCTCTCTCCATGCCCTTTTCACCAAGGTGTTCCATTACAGGTATTTCCTATAACTCTCACTCCTCCTAGCCATAGGCGATATGGGCTGCTACATACAGCCAACCCATACACAAGAGTGGGGTGACTTCTCTCTCCAGGCTGAAGGGAGCAATTTCTGTAATGCATCTTCAGGGTCTTGGAGGTTAATGATCTCATTCACAAAGGGGTCACAAATCTAGACTCCGCTGTGCCTGGCTACTCCCCAAAACAGACCGTAGGAGGTCAGGGAACCTGACAGTCTCCTATGTCTACACTGTCACCTGATGAGGCTGGTATTGGTCCTGCTGCCTCAAATGTGTACTTAGTATGCCAGGGTCTTTGGCCCCAGGCAGCGGCAGCCTCCTCCCCCACTCCTGGGTGTGCTTGCTGAAGCTGCAGGGCGAGGTTTCTTTCTGTCCTCCCCCAGTCATTCCAGATCCCTTATGGGAAAAGGTCTTGTGCCAAACCCTGCTTTTTTCTCCAGAAGCCGTGTGTGAACGCTGGGAGGATGCTGGACTCCACCCTGAGGTCCCGGCTCAGCCAGGCTGAGGAGAGGGCCTGGAGTCTGCATTTCTGACAAGCTCTCAGGTGAGGCTGATGGCTGGGCACCCATGGACCACACTTTGAGAGCCAAGATGAGAGTAGTTGTGAGTTCAGCAAATACTTCCTGAGTTTCTACTCTGTGCCCCATACTGTACTAGGCAGTGCA
>CAUYQV010098207.1:0-11581 GCA_963574575.1 Galagoides demidoff | reverse complement strand
GGTTCGAATCCCCAGCCCGGGCCCACCAAACAACAATGATGCCTGCAACCAAAAAATGGCCGGGCATTGTGGCGGGCGCCTGTGGTCCCAGCTACTTGGGAGGCAGAGGCAGGAGACTCACTTGAGCCCAGGAGTTGGAGGGTGCTATGAGCTGTGATGCCATGGCACTCTACCCAGGGGGATAGCTTGAGGCTCCGTCTCAGAAAAAAAAAAAAAAAAAAGAATGCCTTAATAGGCTTGGCACCTGTGGCTCAAATGGTTAAGGCACCAGCCACATATACCTAAGGTGGCAGGTTTGAATCCAGCCTGGGCCCGCCAAACAACAATGATGGCTGCAACCAAAAAATAGCCGTGCGTTGTGGCGGGCACCTGTGGTCCCAGCTATTTGGGAGGCGGAGGTAGGAGACTCGCTTGAGCCCAGGAGTTGGAGGTTGCTGTGAGTGTGAGCTATGCCATGGCACTCTACCCAGTGGGACAGCTTGAGGCTCTGCCTCAAAAGAAAAAAAAAAAGAATGCCTTAATATTGGCTTGGTGTGGCTCGGTGCCTGTGGCTCAATCGGCTAAGGCGCCAGCCATTTTCACCTAAGGTGGTGGGTTCGTTTCCTCAGCCCGGTCTCTCCAAACTACACTCATGGCTGCTACCAAGATCTTGCTGTGCGTTGTGGCGGGCGCCTGTGGTCCCAGCTACTTGGGAGGCGGAGGCAGGAGACTTGCTTGAGCCCTGGAGTTGGAGGTTGCTATGAGCTGTGATGCCATGGCACTCTACCCAGGGGGATAGCTTGAGGCTCCGTCTCAAAAAAAAAAAAAAAAATATTGGCTTGGTGCTGGGTGGCACCTATGGCTCAAAGGAGTAGGGCACCGGTCTCATATACTGGAGGTGGCAGGTTCAAACCTGGCCCTGGCCAAAAACGGCAAACCAAAAAAATACATATATATATATTGGCTTGGTGCCTGTGCTCAGTGGCTAGGGTGCCAGCCACATACACCAAAGCTGGCAGGTTCGAATCCAGCCCGGGCCTGCCAAACAACAATGACAACTACAATAAAAAAAATAGCCGGGTTGAGCAGTGCCTGTGCCTCAGTAGGTAGGGTACCAGCCCCATGTACCCAGGGGTGGTGGGTTCGAACTTGGTACTGGCCAAACCACAACAAAATAATAGCCTGGCGTTGTGGCAGGCGCTTGTAGTTCCAGCTACTCAGAAGGTTGAGGCAAGATAATTGCCTAAGCCCAGGAGTTAGAGGTTGCTGTGACGCCATGGCACTCTACCTAGGAAGACATAGTGAGACTCTGTCTCAAAAAAGAAACAAAAACCAACAACAAAAAAGAATACCTTAATAAGGCATACATAAGAATGCAACATAAGAATGCCTCATGTTGGTAAACTGAGGCTCAGAGAGTGAGTTGATTGGACTGAGGTCACACTGCAAGGCCATAGCAGAGAGTAGCCTCTGGTGTTAGTGGAGCTCCCCTGTCTGGGCTGCACTTTCCTCCTTATATTGTTGTCAGGATTTAAAGAAACAGTAGATAGATGTTAGTGCAGCCTTTCTCTCTGCATCCTCTGTCCACTCAACAGATGTGTCTTGGCACCTGCTATAATATGTCCCACATTCCTTTGTAGGGAGTGAGGGCTTAGCAGTGAACAAAATAGAGAAAATATTCCTGGCCTCTACCTTTCTGGAATGAGATTCATGTTCAGAAGTAAGGATAGACAAGAAAAGACACATCCCTTTCATCGTCTTTATTTGTGGACTCCATTTTGCAAATTGGCCTATTTGCTAAAAATGTATGAGTAACTCCAGAACTGGTACTGATGGTGCTTTCCTGGTTATTCATGGGCATTAGCAGAGTGGCAGAAATTTGAGTCACCAGCAGCACATGTTCCCGGTGCTTCTTGTCCTAGCTCTCAGACAGAGATGCCCTATGGCATGGCTGTGGCAGGGAAGTGCATCGAGGTCCAGCTCTTCTGGGCCTACCTGGCCTGGTTTAAATCCCAGCTCCCATTTGTTAGTGGGGAGAGGAGGTACTCAAGTAAGCCGATTAACACTCTGGACCTTGTTGTCTTGTTTGTGAAATAAAAAACAGAGAATCTATTAGTAGAAATTGTTTTCAAGGCCCGGTGCGGTGGCTCATACCTGTAATCCTAGCACTCTGGGAGGCCAAGGTGGCTGGATTGCCTGAGCTCAGGAGCTCAAGACTGCCTGAGCAAGAGCGAGACCCCGTCTCTAAAAATAGCCAGGCAACTGAAGGCATAGGAAATGATGAGGCTGCTCTGGACAGAAGATCTGGGAGGCTTCTTTAAAGATGTTGTACAGATCCCTGAAGGAAGTGAGGCAGTAAGTCCCTGATATCCAGGGAGGAATATATTCTGAACTTTATTTCCCTGGCTTTGTTTTCCATCTCTCTGTCCTTCCATCCACTAGTCTGCTAATGCCTTTGGTGCATCCAGTTGTTTCTTGCCACTATCTCCCCCTTTGTTCTTAGTCCCTACCTTTACATCTCCTTGTCTTCCGAATATTGATTTTTCTGTCCCTCTACCCCATTCACTCCACGGAGTGTCCCAAAAGATGCCCATGAAATTGCCATATGTAGGGAAATTGTAGCTAAATGTACCTTTATTCACAAAATATTCAATACAAAATTTTATAAAATATTTACAAAATACTCTGTATGTGTTGGCCACCACTTTGTGAAATTTTGTAACGATATTTTGTATTTATTTAACGAACATACTTACGGTACTGTCTGGTACAAATATTGACTTGTGAAATGTATACCTCTGAGGACGAGGTATTGTCCTCATGGCTGAAGATGAGGAAAGTGAGGCACAGAGAGGAAAAGTGACTTGCCCAATGTCACAAAGCCAGGAAGTGGCAGGGCTGAGCATCAGAGCTGGGCTTTCTCATTAAACACCATGCAATCTCCCACCCCTACCCACCCCCACTCTTCCCAGCCAGTACCACTAGCCCCCTCTCCATCACTATTTCCCCTCCCTGTTCTGTCCTGGCCACTCCCTCATTCCTCCTTTCTCCTCATCCCCACATCAGACCCACCTCCGCAGTGGCCTGAGGAGACCTCAACCCAGGACTTCCGACAGCTGCTGGAGCTGAACCTGCTGGGGACATATACCTTGACTAAGGTGAGGGCTGGGCACTTAGTTGCCAGGCTCAAGCAGGTCCCCAACAATTGGATTGGGTTGGTTTGTTTTTGTTTAGGTTTTTGGTTTGGGGAAGGAGGTTTGAGACAGAGTCTCAGGTGGCGCCTGTGGCTCAGTGGGTAAGGTGCTGGCCCCATATACTGAGGGTGGCAGGTTCAAACCTGGCCTTGGCCAAACTGCAACAAAAAAATAACCAGGCGCTGTAGTGGGCACCTGTAGTCCCACCTACTCGGGAGGCTGAGGCAAGACAATCACCTAAGCCCAAGAGCTGGAGGTTGCTGTGAGCTGTGATGCCATAGCACTCTACTAAGGGCAACAAAGTGAGACTCTGTCTCTCTTAAAAAAAAAAAAAAAAAAGAGAGAGAGACAGAGTCTCATTTAGTCTCCCTGGGTAGAGTGCTATGGTGTCATGACTCATAGCAACCTTAAACTTTTGGGCTCAGGCAATCTTCTGGTCTCTGCCTTCTGAGTAGCTGGGACTACTGGCACGGCTATAACACCCAGCTGGTTTTTCTGTTTTCTATTTTTAGTGGAGACAGGGTCTTGCTCTTGGTCAGACTGTTCTTCAAACATATGAGATCAGGAAATTGACCCAACTCCCAGAGTAACTGTGTCCTAATTGTCATCTCAGTTCAAATGTCACCTCCTCAGTGATCAAAAGGGAAGAAACAAGAAAGAAAAAAAGTCCTTTTGGCGGTGCCTATGGCTCAGTGAGTAGGGTGCTGGCCCCATATACCAAGGGTAGAGGGTTCGAACCATACCCTGGTGAAACTACAAACAAAAAAATAGCCGGATGTTGTGGTGGGCGCCTGTAGTCGCAGTTACTCGGGAGGCTGAGGCAAGAGAATCGCCTAAGCCCAAGATCTGGAGATTGCTGTGGTATTCTACCAAGGGTGACAAACTGAGACTCTGTCTCAAAAAAAAAAAAAAAAAGAGGGCGGCACCTGTGGCTGAGTGCGTAGGGTGCTGGCCCCATATACTGAGGTTGGCAGGTTCAAACCCAGCCCCGGCCAAACTGTAACAAAAAATAGCTGGGCATTGTGGCAGGCGCCTGTAGTCCCAGCTGCTCAGGAGGCTGAGGCAAGAGAATTGCCTAAGCCCAGGAGTTGGAGGTTGCTGTGAGCTGTGATGCCAAAGAAAAGAAAGAAAAGAAAAAAGTCCTTTTTTATCTGCGAAAGGTGAGCCCCTTTAAATGATCAGGCCCAGAGAAGCATTCAAAATGTCATAGCAGGCACATCTCATGTCCACTTGAGCTAAATAATTACCTCTGGAAGCCACTTGCTATGTGGGCTCTAGACTAACTGCTGGCCAAGTAGCTGTACAATGCCACCCACCCTATAGCTCCACAATGGATGGCCCATAGCTAACTGATGTTTTTTCTGTAAACCCATGGGAACTCCT
Source organism: Galagoides demidoff (assembly GCA_963574575.1). NCBI lineage: Eukaryota > Metazoa > Chordata > Mammalia > Primates > Galagidae > Galagoides > Galagoides demidoff. The sequence continues at coordinate 7,025 of CAUYQV010098207.1, read as the reverse complement.
GACACTTGTACTCATTCCCTCTCCCAACTGTCCTTTCCCTGAGGCAACTTGGAAGTGAGTCTCAAGCTTCAGTCCTCAGCCTTGAGGTGAACTCACCTTATAAAAACAAACAAAAAGACAATTGTCACCTCCTTAGAAAAGTCTTCCTGGCCCTCTTTGTTTATGTGCCACCTACACACACACACATTCTCTATGATAACATAGCACTTTTAAGCGACAAATATTTATATAGCAATAGTGACTGCTAAGCACCCGGCACAGAGTGGTAAAGAAAACACAGAAGTCCCTGCTGCTGGGGATCTGGCAATCCATCAGAGAGATGGGCAGTGAGGAAGGACGTGTATGTGTGAAATATGGTATCAGGGAGTGATAAATGCCACGCAAACAGTGAAGGGGAGTAAAGAGTGATGGTGTACTTTGATATATGTATGTTTGAGACAGAGTCTCAATTGGTCACGCTTGGTAGAGGTCCATGGCGTCTTCGCTCACAGCAACCTTAAACTCTTGGTTTCAAGTGATTGTCTTGCCTCAGCCTCCCAACTAGCTGGGACTACAAGCACCCACCACAATGCCCAGCTACTTTTCAGAGCTGGGGTCTCATTTTGGCTCAGGCTGGTCTCAAATCTGTGAGCTCAGGCAATCCACCCCTCTTGGCCTCCTAAGTGCTGGGATTACAGGCATGAGCCACTGCACCCGGCTGTATGTTGCTATTTAAGAAAACTTTTTGGGGGCAGCACCTGTGGCTCAGAGGGTAGGGCCCTGGCCCCATATACTAAGGGTTCAAACCCTGCCCTGGCCAAACTGCAATAAAAAAAGAAAATAGGGCGGCGCCTGAAGCTCAAAGGAGTAGGGCGCTGGCCCCATATGCTAGAGGTGGTGGGTTCAAACCTAGCCCTGGCCAAAAAACTGCAAAAAAAAAAAAAAAGAGAGAGAGAAAAAGCCAGGCGTTTTGGCAGGTACTTGTCGTCCCAGCTACTCAGGAGGCTGAGGCAAGAGAATCGCCTAAGCCCAGGAGTTGGAGGTTGCTGTGACGGCCATAGCACTCTACTGAGGGCAATAAAGTGAGTCTCAAGCTGTCTTCCTGGGTAGAGTGCCATGGCATCATAGCTAACAGTAACCTCGAACTCTTGGGCTCAAGTGATCCTCTGGCCTCAGATTTTCTATTTTTAGTAGAGATAGGGTCTTGCTTTTGCTCACGTTGGTCTCGAACTCAGTGAGCTCAAGCAATCCATCAGCCTTAGCCTCCCAGAATGCTAGGATTACAAGCATAATTTGAATCAAGACCCCAAAGAGGTCTGTGGGGAAGAGCCATGGACAGCAGAGGAATGGCCAGTGCAAAGGCCCTGGGCTGGAATGGTGCTTGGCGAGCAGGAGGAATAGCGAGAAGGCCAGCATGGCTGCAGCCGAATGAGTACAGGGGAGCAGGCTGAAGAGGTGAGCAGAGAGAAGGCAGTAGGGGCCCACGTTGTGCTGGACCTTGTGGGTGGGGCAGGGGGGGACTTTGCTTTGACCCCAATGGGTTCTGAGCAGAGACCAGAGCTACTGTGGGTGGGAACTGGTGGCCTCATGGGGAACAGACTGAAGAGCAAGGACTGTGGCGGGGAGCCTAGTGAGAAGTGGATATTTGTCAGGGGAGGTCTTGGCGGATCATATTAGGTCAATGACGTGGACTTAATGAGAATCGGCCAGATTTTGGATCCATTCAGAAGCCAGAGTTGTTGGGATTTCCTTATAGAGCAGAAGTGCAGGTGGACTCGAGAAAGAAAGGAGTGGAGGGTTTAGGTTTATTTGTTCTCCTACCCCCAGCACCTGGAAGGGCAAAGCTCCCATCCTCTGCAGCAGGAAGCCTGAGAAGAAGAGGGTCTGGGCTGGGGAGTGGACTGTTGAGTGTGAGATGCCACCAGACATCCTCGGGTGGTAAACAGCCTGTGGGATTCCCTGGTCTGGGCTGAAGACAGTATACAGAGGTCCTCAGAGTTTTGGGCACTTCAGTTTGGGGCTGACAAGCCTGAAGCTGGAGGAGCTCAGGGAAGCAGGTATAGGAAATCGGGGAGAGGTCTGACTGCTCACTTTGAGGTTCCTTCCAGAGATCCCAGATCCTGGTGAAATGGCCCTGGGCACTTGGGCAATCCCTTGCCCAACTGATGAACCCTGGCCTGTGTCCTCAACTTCTGTTGATCATCTACGACTGATCCAACACTTAAACACCCCACACATAAGACGCACCTATACCTCAGCCTGTTTATTAGTTGCCAACATTTAAAAAGAAATTTGGCTTGGCGCCTGTGGCTCAAGTGGCTAAGGCGCTAGCCACATACACCTAAGGTGGTGGGTTCGAATCCAGCCTGGGCCTGCCAAAACAACAATGATGGCTGCAACCAAAAAATAGCCAGGCATTGTGGCAGGCGCCAGTGGTCCCAGCTACTTGGGAGGCTGAGGCAGGAGACTGGCTTGAGCCCAGGATTTGGGGGTTGCTGTAAGCTGTGATGTCACAGCATTCTACCCAGGGGGATAGCTTGAGGCTCTGTCTCAAAAAAAAAAAAAGAAAGAAATTTGGTGGCCAGGTGCAGTGACTCATGCCTATAATCCCAGCACTTTGGGAGGCTAAGGCAGAAGGATTTATGAGACCATGTCTCTACCAAAAATAGGAAAGTTAGCAGGCATGGTGGCATGCACCTATAGTCCCAGGTAATCCAGAGGCTGAGGTGAGAGGATTGCTCAAGGCCAGGAGTTGGAGATTAGCCTGAGCAACATGGTGAGACCTCTGCCTCTAACAAATAATGGGGAAATTAGCTGGGTCTGGTGGCTCTAGCCTGTAAGTCCCAGCTAATTGGGAGGCTGAGGCAGGAGGATTGCTTACGCCCAGGAATTAAAGGTTGCAATGAGCTATAATGAGGCTACTGCACTCCAGCCAGGGTGACGGGGGAGACCCTATCTCAAAAGGAAAAGGAAGGAAGGAAGGAAATTAATTTTGCATAAACAACCAGATTATTGCAAATTATTAGTTTCTCTTGAAAAGTTGACAGAGTTGGTATATAGGACCCATGGGGCAAAAAGACTGCTAAATGCAGCCCAGCTCTCTACTGTACCCCAGTCCCCACCTCTCCTCTTTGAGCTGGTCCACCCTGTGACCTGTCAGTGACCAGTATAGAAGCCTCATGTGGGAGTTAAGGGGTCTGGATCTAGGGCTTGCTTGCCTAAATCTTCTGCCAGTTCCTACCTGCAACATTGTGCAAGTCACTCAACCTCTCTGTGCCTCCATTTTCACATTTGGAAAATAGAATAATAATGGTATCTAATTTGAAGAGTTCTGAGGACTGAATGAAATGAAATTAAATACCCACAAAGCCCTCAGAGCATGTCTGGCAGAGTTCACCCTCTGCAGTTATTATTATTTATCATGAACTTTGCCACATTTGGTTTCTTGTGGCCAAGCTTCGCCTCCCAGTTTGAGATCCCTGGGATATGTGTTGGGCAAATGGGTCCTGGGGAAAGGAGAAGGGGAAAGTTGATACCTGAGTTGAACTCTTGAGTGGGAAGAAAGTGAAGTAAGGCACAGGATGTGTATGTGTACTCACCAAGAAGGGCATTCAAAGACCCTGGGGCAAGCACCACGGGTTACATCTTAAGAACATCTTGTGGCTCAGTGCCCATAGCTCAGTGAGTAGGGCGCTAGCCACATACACCAAAGCTGGTGGGTTGGAGCCTGGCCTGGGCCTGCTAAACAATGACAACTATAACAAAAAAATAGCTGGCTCGGCGCCTGTGGCTCAAGTGACTAAGGCACCAGCCACATACACCTGAGCTGGCGGGTTCAAATCCAGCCTGGGCCCGCCAAACAACAATGATGGCTGCAAACCCCCCTCCCCCTCAAAAATGGCGAGGCATTGTGGTGGGCGCTTGTGGTCCCAGCTACTTGGGAGGCTGAGGCAGGAGACTCGTTTGAGCCCAGGAGTTGGAGGTTGCTGTGAGCTGTGATGCCACAGCACTCTACCCAGGGGGACAGCTTGAAGCTCTGTCTCAAAAAAAAAAAAAAATAGCTGGGTGTTGTGGTGAGCAGCTTCTTGGGAGGCTGAGGCAGGAGAATCGCTTAAGCCCAAGAGTTTGAGGTTGCTGTGACCTGTGACACCATGGCACTCTACCAAAGGTGACATAGTGAGACTCTGTCTCAAAAAAAAAAAGAACATCTTGTGAGAAGCCCCTTCCTATTTCTAGCTTCTGCAATTATAAACACTTTCTTAAACTTTTTTTTTTTTTTTTTTTTTTTTTTTTAGACGGAGCCTCAAGCAATCCCCCGGGGTACAGTGCCATGGCATCACAGCTCATAGCAACCACCAACTCCGGGGCTCAAGCGCGTCTCCTGCCTCCGCCTCCCAAGTAGCTGGGACCACAGGCGCCCACCACAACGCCCAGCCATTTTTTTTGGTTGCAGCCATCATTGTTGTTTGGCGGGCCTGGGCTGGGGATTGGAACCTGCCACCTTAGGTGTATGTGGCTGGCGCCTTAGCCAATTGAGCCACAGGCACTGAGCCAAACTTTTTTTTTTATTAAATCTTAGCTGTGTACATCAATGCAATTATGGGGTACAATGTGCTGGTTTTCTTTTTTTTGGTGGGCTGGGCTAGATTTGAACCTGCCAGCTCAGGTGTGTGTGGCTGGCGCCTTAGCCGCGTGAGTCACAGGCACCAAGCCGGTTTTCTTTTCTTTTTTTTTGGCCAGGGCTGGGTTTGAACCTGCCACCTCCAGCATATAGGGCCAGCGCCCTACCCCTTTGAGCCACAGGCGCCACCCAATGTGCTGGTTCTATATACAATTTGAAATACTTACACTAAACTGGTTAACATAGACTTCACCGCATTTCTCATTTTCTTAGTTATTGTGTTAAGACATTTATATTCTACACTTAGTAGATTTAACATGTACCCTTGTAAAATGCACCATAAGTATGGTCTCACCAATTACCCTCCCTCCCCTCCTTAAACTTGTTTTTTTGTTTGTTTTTTTGAGACAGAGTCTCACTTTGTTGCCCTTGGTAGAGTGCTATGGTGTCACAGCTCACAGCAAGCTCAAACTCTTGGGCTTAAGCGATTCTTTTGCCTCAGCCTCCCAAGTAGCTGGGACTACAGGTGTCCCCCACAACACCCAGCTGTTTTTATTTTGTAGTTGTCATTGTAGTTTAGCAGGCCTGGGCCAGATTTGGGCCCGTCAGCCTTGGTGTATGTGGCTGGCGCCCTAAACACTGAGCTACAGGTGCCCGAGCCAGATTTTTTTTTTTTGGCTGAGGCTGGGTTAGAACCTGCCACCTCTGGCATATGGAGCCAGTGCCTTACCCTTTTGAGCCACAGGCACTGCCCTGCCAGTTTTTGGGGGGGACAAGTGTTGTGGTGTCATAGCTCACAGCAACCTCAAACTCTCAGGCTCAAGGCTCAAGCAATTCTCTGTATCTGCCTCCCAAATAACTGGGACTACCAGTGCCCACCACAACATCTGGCTAGTTTTTTCTTTTTTTTGTAGAGATAAGGTCTCTCTTTGCTCAGGCTGGTCTCAAACTTCTGAGGTCAAGGGATCTACCTGCCTCATCTTCCCAGAGTGTCAAGATTACAGGTGAGAACCACCATGTCTGACCTTTCTTTCTTTCTTTTTTGAGACACAGTCTCACTATGCTGTACCAGGCTAGAGTGCCTTGGCATTAGTCTTGCTCATAGAAACCTCCAAGTCCTGGGCTCAAGCGATCCTTCTACCTCAGCCTACCTCCTACCTCCTGTCCCAGTGCCTGGGTAATTTTTCTATTTTTGGTAGAGACAGGCTTTCGCTCTTGCTCAAACTGGTCTTTAAGTCCTGAGCTCAAAGGATCCTCCTGCCTCAGCCTCTCAGAGTGCTAGGATTACAGGCGTAGCACCGCACCTGGCTGTTAAACTTGTTCTACCCATTGCTTCTTGCTACCCCACACACAGACATAATATAATTTTATCAGTAAGAATTTCATTGCTGGATGTAGTGGCTCCTACTCCCTGGGCAACAGAGTGAAACCCCATCTCAAAACCAAACCAAAACAAACAAACAAAAAATTCATACATACCAACATGCCACCATCAGCAGGCTTGAATGGAACATTTGTTTTTTATTTTTGAGATTTTTGAGATTTTATTTTGACATGATTTAAGATTTACAAAATATTGCCAGAATAATACAGAGAAGTCCTGTATACTCACATTTCTCCATTGTTAACACATCACCACATCAGCTTTCCCTCTTTCTTTTTCTTTCTTTCTTTTTTTTTTTCTCCTGCAGTTTTTGGCTAGGTTTGAACCCGCCACCTCCCACATATGGAGCTGAGCCACTGGTGCTGCCCTTTTATTTTTTTTTTTTTAAACAGTCTCACTCTGTTGCCCTGGGTTGAGTGCCCTGGTTTCATCATAGCTCACAGCAACATCCTCAAACTCTTGGGCTCAAGTGATCTTCTTGCTTCAGTCAAGTAGCTGGGACTACAGGCACCTGACACAATGCCCTCTGGTTTTTTAATTTTTAGTAGAGACAGGGCTTTGCTCTTGCTCAGGCTGGTCTTGAACTCCTGAGCTCAAGTGATCCTCCTTCCTCAGCCTCCCAGATTACTAGAATTACAGGGGTGAGCCACCACGCCCGCCACCTTTCTTTCTGTCTTTGCCACTGAATTATTTGAAAGTAATTTGTAGGCATGATATATCTTTTTTTTTTGAGACAGAGTCTCACTTTGTCACCCTTGGTAGAATGCCATGGCATCATAACTCACAGTAACCTCAAACTCCTGAGCTTAAGTGATTCTCTTGCCTCAGCCTCCCAAGTAGCTGGGACTATAGGTGCCTGCCACAGTGCCCAGCTATTTTTTTTTTTTTTTGAGACAGAGCCTCAAGCTATTGCCCTGGGTAGAGTGCCATGGCATCACAGCTCATAGCAACCTCCAACTCCTGGGCTCAAGCGAGTCTCCTGCCTCCGCCTCCCAAGTAGCTGGGACCACAGGCGCCCGCCACAATGCCCGGCCATTTTTT
>CAUYQV010098203.1:0-38972 GCA_963574575.1 Galagoides demidoff | reverse complement strand
CTGGGTAGAGTGCCATGGCATCACAGCTCATAGCAACCTCCAACTCCTGGGCTCAAGCGAGTCTCCTGCCTCAGCCTCCCAAGTAGCTGGGACCACAGGCGCCCGCCACAATGCCCAGCCATTTTTTGGTTGCAGCCATCATTGTTATTTGGCGGGCCCGGGCTGGGGATTCCAACCTGCCACCTTAGGTGTACGTGGCTGGCGCCTTAGCCGATTGAGCCATAGGTGCCGAGCCAGGAAGACTTATTTTTAAAGTAGTCTCACAAATTCTTCTATTTTCCTCATAATATTTTATTTAAAAAAATGTATTCTCCTAGAGCAATGAAGAAATAATATTTACATGTTTGATTGGATTCACCCCATTGTGGTAACTGCTGACATCAAAATCCTTTTTCTGACACCTACTTTGTGTTTCTCTTGACTCCTCGGTTTGTTTCTTAGCCAACTGTATCACACCTGGTCTTTTTAAAAAATTATGTATCAGATAGTTCAAAACAGTAATAGTTCCATTCTTAATACGCTCCCTCTCAGTCCTTCAGCACTCAGTCTCATCTTTCTACATTGGCCTTATCACTTTTCCCAAAATACGCAAGACACCCGGCGTCTGACACACATAGATTCTCAGGGCACCTGCACTAAAACAGACTTTATCTGTGACACTGAGCCACGGCAGCTCTTCTTCATCTCCACAGGTTTCCTGAGGATAATTTTACACCCTGTTCCCGAAATGTTATATTTTCAGGAATGCTTTAGAATTCTCTTTGACAATGAATAGGGAATGGACTATGATTTCAAAAGCTGTAACTTTTCCTGGCTGGGTAATGAATTTAACAGCTTTGTCTACAGCTCATTGAAACTGTAGGGCAGTGGTTCCAGGCCTGGGCTGCCCACAGAAATCACTTGGGAGCTTTCGAAAGAGTGAAAGCCGTGCTCCAGGCTGTGGCACTGGTGTAGGAGGGGGGCAGGGGGAACCCAGACACTGGAATTTTTGAAACCTCACTAGGTGACTCCCATGGACAGCCAGGTCAAGACTACTGTGTGGGGCCATAAAACAAAGGGCTGTGTGTTGCTGCTCTGGCCTGTTGCAAGCCTGGCTTATGTTGATATCATGGCCTAGTACCAAAGCAAAAAGAGAGAGAGAACGAACTGAGTTATTCTTGCAGGCTGTCGCATTTAAATCCTTTTGAGAATGATCCAAACTCTGCTCCTAAAAACCATTCCCTGTTTCTATAATATGAAAGTCTTCATCTTTGTTTTACTTAATTATATTACTGAACGTCAAGTCCATAGTTTTCACTTCTTGTAATAAATATATTGCTTTCACAAGGTAGCTTATATTGATTAACCTTGCCTGCTCCCTTGCAAGGTCTAAGTCAGAACTAATTCATGTCTGGCAATTGCATCGCTGAGAAATATTTTAATGTTATTCCTGCTGGTGTTAACACCAAGCTGTGTCTACAGCATTTCCCTTACCAAGGCGCTGCTTAGCTACTGAGTGTTTTCAAAATCCATCCTCTTCCACTTGGCCTGTTCTCCTGTCTTTTTCTTTTCACAGGCCTTCTTTTATCTCATCCCCAGAGACTCACCTAAAGCTAGAAAAAATCTCTTTCCACCTCCCTGACATTAAAAATCCCAATATTTCTTGTAGTACTTTCAAATTTGATAAATACTCCAAAATGTGGACAGCACTGTGCAAATGTGAATCGTCATTGTGTTGGCATTATCTTTTCTATTATATGGTGCATTTTTACCTTCCTTTTCCCCCCTACATCCTCTTATAATTGGCAGCCTGATAATATCACTCAGAAGGCTAAAAAAATCTCCTCTCTTTTCCCCTAAAAACTTTCTGCAAGATTTATTTTCCTTTTTCAAAAGAAAATGCTGCTTTAGCTTTTATTCATGAGTTCTCAACATTCCCTACACACAGAGGAGGAAATTAACTTTATTCAAACATGAAGTGACTTGGTCTGGGTGGAAAACTTGATTTAAATAATGAGTCTTTTTATTCTCAATCAACTGTTTTCCCTACAAAAAAGGGATAGGCAACCATTAAGGAGCATTTGGTGTAATTTCTGGGTTTTTTTTTAAGAGACAGAGTCCCACTTTGTCACCCTCAGTAGAGTGCTGTACCGTCACAGCTCATAGCAACCTCCAGCTCTTGGGCTTAGGTGATTCTCTTGCCTCAGCCTCCCGAGTAGCTGGGACTACAGGCACTCACCACAATGCCCAGCTATATTTTTATTGCAGTTTGGTCAGGGCCGGGTTTCAACCCACCACCCTCAGTATATGGGGCCAGGGCCCTACTCACTGAGCCACAGGCACCACCCTGATTTCTGGGCTTTATTTCTACTATTGCTCTTTCTTTCTTTTCTCTTCCATTCATTTTCCTCCAGGTTCTTTTCTTTGTTATTATTTTTTTTTCACCATCTTTTTTTTGCCTATGGATCAAGGATTACTGGTGGTACTTGAGAACACTGACTTGAAGAAAAATAAAACAACAACCCAAACAAACGACAAAACAAAGTAAGAATGACAAACAATGACAAAACTCGCTATCTTCTTCACAGGTTTATATAGAACTTATTCAAAAATTTGGAACATTAGACTTTGGCCAAACCAGTTAAAATCCGAGTAAAAATATTACTCTCACTAAAGAAAAACAATGACAGATTAGTCAAGGTGAATCAACAAAAACAAAAATAGTAGTATAACTATTTCTAGAATTGTCTTTATTTCCTCATGTTTGATTTTAGGGTGTGCATATGTATAAATACATAAGCGTATCTATTTTAGCTTTGGCATTTAGGTCCATTTTCTTTTCTTTCTTCTTTTTAACATTTTATTTTATTTTTAATTGAAACATAATTGTTCATATTCATAGGGTATAATATGATGTTTTGATACATGTATACATTCTAATGTTTAATAATTCATAATAATGACATAATTCATAATATTCAATAATATACACAATAATGGTGTTCAATAACATCATTAAGTAACATTTGAACATTATAATGTTCAAATCAGGGTAATTAGCAGGTAATTATCCATCATCTCAAACATTGTGTGGTTATAAGCTCGTTTTCTTATTGGGTAAAGCAGATTTTAGTTTTATATTCCCAATGCCCGGCACAATGCCTATGACATAGGCAATCCATAATAAAAATGACTGAAAAAATCAAGGCATGTTATTCAATGGGGCTTATTGTTTTTCAAATTTAGTAAAACCCAAGAAATATTTTATTGGATTGATTAATCATTAATAATTACGGGAATTTTTGAATCCATAAAAAAGGATGGTGTGGGAGGGTTTATGGAAGAAAAATCTGACATAGATTAATGCTTTTATCTGTATTATAATTTAAATATGCTGGAAATAATGGTCTATGATCAATCATGTTCTATTGCTACTTTTAAGTATAAGCTAATGTTAATTACAAAATTACTTGCCATGACATCATATGATTCTCCATTTCTAAATACTTGGCTGTGGCTTTGTATTATTCCTTGAACAATTAGTTCCTCCAGGATGTCTGATGACTTCTGTCGCTCTTGATTCTGTAGGGGTTGGGGCTTATTGATTAATCCATTGGTCACTAGGTGTTCCAAAGGGAAAGATAAAAGAAAGCAAAATTTAAGAATGAAGATTTTTACCAATCAAATGCTAAATGGGTGTCTTATAAATCATGTGACTTAATTAGGGCCAGGGATGGTGGCTCATGCTTAATCCGCTGCATTTTGGGAGGACAAAGCAGGAAGATCACTTGAGCTCAAGAGTCTGAGACTAGCCTGAGCAATATAGTGAGACGCCATCTTTGAAAAAAAAAATAGCCAGGTGTTGTGGTGTATACTTGTAGTTCCAGCAAGGAGGCTGAGGTGGAAGGATCACTTGAACCCAGGAGTTCAAGGCTACAGTGAGTCATGATTACACCATTGTACTCCAGCCCAGGGGGACAGAGTGAGACCCTACCTCTAAATAAATAAACAAAAAAGAAAAGTGCTACTTAATTAAATCTTAGTCTCAGCATTCTTACGTACATATCTGTTTCTATTATAAATTGTTGCAATCCTTTGAAGTTCAAATTTTAATACTCTTACAGAGTATGCCATTTACTCATCAGGTCACATATTAACATAACAAAAAATCTTTCTGTGTGCTGCTATGTACTACCTTTTTGTTGTAACAACACTTATACACTTGGGTCTGACAACACGGGTTTGCTCAACTAATTATGTAGCTAAGCCACAGCTAAGACTCAGATATTCTTTTGGTGACTATTATGAGTTGCAGTTTGGTTTCTATGCTTTGTATACAGAGGATAAACAGCATGATGTTGCCAAGAGACTTCTAGCTCTGCAACCCTGAGTTTAAAATTATACCATCTGGTAAATCTACATAAGTAAAAGTATGCCTTTTTGAAGAGTCTTTAAACCAAATAAGAATTGTAGTGATATCAACTAAATTTTTGTTAGTGATCTAAAAATGAGCACTGAAACAGTTTATGGGAGAGTCTTTACAAGCTGCACTAATGAGAGAGGCCCCCATTCCAAGTCACCCCACTGAATAAATAAGCAAATAAGCAGCTGCCTTTATGCCATCACATTATTAAATAAAGGCCCCTGGTCTGTTGGGCCAAAGGCAGTTTCGCTTCTCCTGTCAAAGAGGGTGCAATGGGGCATCCTCAGAAATGAGCTATCTTCTCTTTTGTAATTCCCTTGAAACCCTGATAGAAACCAAATCCTAGGTCAGTGCCTGTGGCTCAAAATGGTAGGGTGCTGGCCCCATATGCCAGAGGTGGTGGGTTCAAGGCCAGCCGTTGGGCTCCCCCCCCAAAAGAAACCAAGTCCATTCCATTTTGTGGATGGAATCTTTTTATGAAAATTTCTAACCTCAGGGTTAGCAAAGACAGTTTTCATGAATTTGTGCTAGGCAGACAGAAAACACGCACTTACTAATCAGGCGTCTTTCACTTGACAATAGTAACCTCTCTGTTACAAGAGATTTCTCTAATTGACAATTGCAAGGAATTCCAATGAATCCCTTCCCATTTCAGCACCTTTCCATGTATATCTTCTCCTCATGCAAGTGTAGCTAACTTATACAGAAATCCCTCAAGTATATCAGTCATTTCAACTAGTTTTCTTGCTTTCTTTGGCTATCGGGGAATGTCGGAGGATGTTTAAATGACACTGTGCTATTATAAAAGTAATACATAGTTACTGTAGTAAGTTTAGAAAATACAGCAAAGAATAAAAGGCAAAATAAAAGCGAGCATATTCTCACCACCCAGAGATTACCCTTGTTAGTTAGTAAACTTTTATCTTAACAAATTTGACATAATACTGGACATACCATTTTTTCCCCATATAGTTAACATTACATTAGTATTCTCTCATGTCATTTGAAATTATACAAGGAAACATGGGTGAATTTGTCTTTACTCTTGGCTTAGGGAAAGGCTTTCTAACTGTGACTAAAATTCCAAATATAATTTTAAAAAATCAGTAAATTGCACTGAATTCAAAAAATAACTGTTCAAACCAAAAAAAAAAAAAATCCATAATGGGTCAAATATAGGTCTCACATACTTCCTAATCTGATGTACTAAGAAAAACACAATATCAGTTTAAGTTTTCTTGGTATTAACAAAAATGCATAACTTGAATCTAATTATGAGGAAACCTCAGACAAACTCAAATTGAGGAACATTCCAGAAAATAAATGGTCTACACTTTTCAAATACGTCAAGGGCATAAAACGAATAAAAAGCTGAGAAGTTCTTCAGGTTAAAGGAGACTGGTCACATCTGACAGCCAAATTAAACATGTGATCTGGGATTAGATCCTGAACAGGAAATTCACCTACAAAGGACATTTGGGAGATAACTGACAACATTTGAGTATCTTTTTCTATATTCTGTCACCCAGGCTGGAGTGCAATAGCATCATCATAATTCATCATAACCTCAAAGTCCTGGACTCAGTGTTCCTCCTCTGTCAGCATCCCACATGTCAGGGACTACAGGTGGGCACCACCCCTCCCGGTTTATTTTTCTACTTTTTGTAGAGATGGAGTCTCAGTCTTGCTCAGGCTGGTCTTAAATTCCTAACCAGGGGTCCTCAAACTTTTTAAACAGGGGGCCAGTTCACTGTCCCTTAGACCATTGGAGGGCTGGACTGAGGGACCCAGGATGAGTCGGCTGCTAAGCAAGACCGGCAGCGGTGGCAAAAACACCCAGCGGGCTGGATAAATGTCCTAGGTGGGCTGCATGTGGCCCGTGGGCTGTAGTTTGAGGATGCCTGCTCCTAACCATAAGCAATCCTCTGGCCGCAGCCTCCCAGAGTGCTAGGATTACAAGTATGAGCCACCACACCTGTCCTGAATATGGTCCATTGATGAGATAATTGTACTGCATCAATGGCAATTTCCTGATTTCAATCCTTGTATGGAGAGCATGCAAAAAAAAGTCCTTGTTTTGGGTGGCACTTGTGGCTTAAAGGAGTAGGGTGCCGGCCCCATATGCTGGAGGTGGCTGGTTCAAACCCAGCCTCAGATAAAAACTGAAAAAAAAAAAAAAGTCCTTGTTTTAAGGAAACACTGATATATTTAGAAGTAAAGTAGCATTATGTCTATAACTTATTCTCATAAGAATATACGAGTATATGGGGAAATACGATAATGCAAATGTGTTAGTGCATTAACATTTGGGAAATCTGGATGAAAGAATACAGGTGTTCTTTGATTTTGGCAGCTTTTCTTGAATCTGAAATTATTCTAAATAAAAAGTTTTTTAAAAAGGAAACACTTGGGAAATAGTGTGAAACCTGAGATTCTTAACAAATATACTCTGTACATGTGAAGAACAGAGGCACAGAAAGGAGGACACCCAGAATTCGGAGGAAGAAAGGCAACTGGGCAGACAGTAAACAGCAAGTCCAGGATACCCGGTCTTCTTCATTCTGCAGGAAGGTGCTTCCTGAACACTCAGGGACACCACATTTAAGAAACAGCTGCATCGGTGGCCGACTCCCACCCCAGTTGCTCTGCCTCAGCACTCTCTTGCCTTCTGCATACGCTTTAACAGTGTATATGTGGCTGACAGGACTGACTATGTTGGGGACAGCAGTCCCCAACCTTTTGGCACCAGGAACTGGGTTCATGGAAGAGAAATTTTTCCATAGACAGGGGTTTGGGGGGTGCCATAGGGGGTGGGTATTCAATTCTCATAAAGAGCATAAAGTCTAGATCCCTTGCATGCACAGTTTACGGTAGGATTCCTGCTTCTATGAGAATCTAATGCCCCCTCTGATGTGACAGGAGGTGGAGCTCAGGTGGTGATGCCGAGGATGGGGACTGGCTGTAAACACAGATGAAGCGTGGCTCACTGGCTCACTCACAACCTCTTGCTGTACAGCTTGGTTCCTAACACGCCCCAGAGCAGTGCTGGGGGTTGGAGACTGAAGTCCTAGGACACAACTGGTCCCTGTCTGCCTGACAATCTGTGGTCTGTGACCAACACAGATATTTAGCAGTCATGGTGCAGTCTAGAGAGGGTCTCAACAGAATTATCAGAGGGTAAATAATGTCTGAGCTGGCCCAAGACACAGAAGAAAAAGAGGGGCTGCTCCTGCCCTGCATTCCCCAATCACCTACATCATCTCAGAGGTTTTGTTGACATATCAGAGCTGCAAGAGGAGAGAGAGTATTAAAATCTGTGGTAACCTGAGTGTGCCAGCAAAATCCAAGAAAAATAATCACATGTGTTAACTTGTTTTCCAGTCCTTACTTGTACCTAGAGAAGAAACTACAGAGGCAAGGCAAGAAAGGAATGCCTTCCCCCAAAATAAACTGGAGCAGTTTTCCTTGAGGTTTGTGAAGTTCAATGTGTTGCAAAGGCTGACAACTACAAATAAGGTGAGTTTTTATCAACATTGGGGGGAAAGTCAAGTAAAAGGAAACCCACCATAGGAAAAAAATCACCAATAGTTTCTAAAGACCACACTAGGGAGTAACCACCTCATTTAAATTACATCTTGAAAGATTCTTTTATTGTATATTTGCTGATAATTTGGGTGGGAAAAGCTGCAGAACACAGTTCGGTGTAGGTTTTATTTTTGAAAATGTAGACTTTCCCTTGGAAAGATGTTAACATAGTGGGAGATTAAATTCCTTTAAACTTTGCAAGAGCTGTTCCAAAGGTTTGTTCCCAACTCTCAAAAAGGCTCTTAGTTTTTTTTTTAAAGATGGTTTTAATTACTTCAGCAACAAGAAGATTAATGTGTAGCATTATTTACTCACGTAATGAAAACCTAAGACTAAATTCTAATGTCTTGGGGATAAAAATCTTATCATTTAAAGTACTTCATGGTCCACAAAGCAGTGATAAGAGGTCTACCAAACGGACATTGTGTAATATATTTAGAGAAGTAGTACTCTGTAAAGACCAACGTGAATAGGGTGGAGGAAGGTTACCTGAATTTACTGTTCTGTTTCTTTCCCTGGGAGATGGAGAACTTTCTAGAATGGTTCCGGGTAAGTTTCCCATTTGGGCTTGTTTCGGGTCCTCTGCATTGTCCACAGTGTCCTTGGGCAGTGCAGTTTCCTTTTGGGGGCTGCAAGCCCCCTTGGCAACATCAGCCTGTGAAAAGGGAACAGCTTTATGACAATCAAGACTTCTCGGAAAACATAAACAAGGTTGCAGGGTCAGGTTTGTGCTCTGTAGCCAACCAGTGTCTGTGGTAGGCTGAGTAGTACCTAGAAACTAGATGTTATCTTATATGGCAAAGCAATTTGGCAGATGTGATTAAGGTTCTTGGGATGGCAAGATTACCCTGAATTATCCAGTGTCCTTATAAAAAGGAGACAGAAATCTGACTACAGAAAAGGGGAAAATGATAAGGTGAGAGGTCCACAGACTGTAGAGTACTGGAGCTGAAGACGGAGGAAGCAAAGTCAGGAATTCAGCGCCAAGAAGCAGGACAAGGCAAGGAAGGACTCCTTCCCCAGAGCCTCTGAAAGGAGCCAGCCTTGCACCACCCTGACGTTAGCCCCGTGGAACTGCTTTTGGATTTCTGACCTCCAGAAGTGTGACAGAATACATCTGTGTTGTTTTAAGCTACTAAAGTTGTGTTAATTTATTTGAGCAGCAATAGAAAACTAATGTAGTGCCTAACATGAATTTACCAGACACAAGACACCATGCCGAGCGTGCTGAAGGATGCCAGATAAGCAAGCTCATAATCATCAATATCACAGTAGAGGTACTAGGGTATTTTTTTTTTTTAAGTTTAAAGGAAAATGAAACTGTATTGTTTTCGCTGGTTAAAAACAGTAATATTGGCCAAGTGTGGTGGCTCATGCCATTTGGAGGCTAAAGCAAGTGGATCACTTGAGCCCAGGAGTTGAAGGCTGCAGTGAGCTATGACTGCACCACTGCACTCCAGCCTGGGTGACAGACACCCTGTCTCTAAAAGCAAAACGAAACAAAACAAACAAAAACAAAAACCAACTAAGTTTATTATAAAATCAATCTCTTTCTCTCTCTCTCTTTCAGAAACAGTCTTGCTTCACTTGGTTGCCAGGACTAGAGTGCCGGGGAGTCATCACAGCTCACTGCAACCTCAAACTCCTGGGCTCCAGTGATCTTCCTGCCTCATGGTTGTCAATTATACATTTCAAACAGATGCTATGGTTTGAATGTGTCCCCTTCAAAATTCAAAAGTTACCGATGTGATAGTATTAAGAGGTGGGGCCTTTAAGAAATGACTTAAGCCCTGAGGGCTTTTCCCTTCCTAAGGGGATTAAGGCATTTATAAAAGTGACTTCACACAGCCTTGAACTGACTTGCTCTTCATGTGAGGACACGGAAGAATGGCCCTTTCCAGACAACCAAATTTGTGTTCCCTTGATCTTGGACTTCGCAGCCTCTATAAGTGTGAGAGCTTAATTTCTGTTCTTTTTAACTTACCCAGTCTGTGGTATTCTGCTACACCAGCACAGACTAAGACAGTAGGTAAATCATATAGTATGTGAATTATATTTCAATAAAGCTATTTTTAAAAGTAAATAGAATTACACATTAATGATATATTTCTGTAACACGTTTTTCCCATTAACGCATATCAGAGATGTTTACCTATGTCAGCATATATAAGTCTACTTCATTCTATTTAATGGTGGTGGCATTGTAGTCCATTATATAATTATACCACGATTTATTTGACCAATTCCTACCGAAGGACATCTAAGTCATTTCTAACTTTTCAATTTCATAAGTGGTAGTGCTGGAATAATATCCACACATATACATTGGTGTGAACCCTTCCTGTCATTCTGTGAGAATCGATTCCTAGATGCGGACGTGCTGGGTCAAGGATATGCACATTTTATATTTATCATGTGTTACCAGAGGGCCCTCCGCAAATACTGCACTAATTTACAATCCAACCTTCTCCTTTCAAAGATGTCTATGTCTTCAAACCACAGTTCCACTGCTTGTACATAGGTCAAAACAAAGTGTAAAAATACGGCCGATGTGTGATTTAAGAAACTATTGAGGACAAAGTGATTATCCATGCCAAATTTTTCCTAGTTCCACAGCAAAAGAAAAGGAATAAGAAAAATGTGATGAGTTAGTTTTTCATGAAGTTAAATTAATTCAACTTGAAGAATTGTCCTTTGAGAGTGAGTACATTTTACATGTTAACATGTTCAGAAAGACTTTTCTCATACCCTCTCTAACTACCACAGCTCCTCTCTTCTGGTGCTGAGCAATCTTTCATCACTTGGGTGGCCACTTTTCCACTTCCCATTGTAGTGGGTGTTATCAGTTTCTCCGCCTGAGACACATACCAGAGGAGGCCTCCTCAGTGTCTCCATAAGAGATAAGAATATAAGTATCTTCCATGGAGTATTGTCTTCTCGGGACTCTTCCTCTGTCTACTAATTTTATTTTTTTGGCCAAGGGGTGCTTCTACTCTCCTGAGTCTCTGAAGGACCTCAGGACACTGATTTCTACCTCTCTCTGTCTGCAGCATAGCCTTGCTCTATGTGACATAAGCTTATGTCTTGTTGGGAGTAGCAAAAGGTGTTAAAGAGAAGAAGCTTGAATTGGGTCTTGATGAACGTGTTTCCAGTGGACAAGGAGAGAAGGGTAATTTAGATGGAGGGAAAAGCAACAAGAGAGGGATATGAAACCTATTGTGTGTCTAGAAATGTGAACCATCCTGGCATAGTGGAAACAGGTTGAGGTAGGGAGTGGAAGATGGGTGGGAAAAGGAAGTCTTTTGTGACAAGTTAAAGGAGACTGATTTATTCTGAATGCAACAGAAATCCTTCATGGGATTTTTATCCATGGAAGTAAAATAAATTCACCAGGTGTGTTTTTTTAGAAAGATCACTTTTGGGTGAGTGTAAGTGATGGAAGTAGAAGGGAGGGAAGGATAGAACAGGATAATCAGTTATAATTATTGCAATTATCCAGGTGAGATTTGGTTAAACGTCAACTAGCACAGTGGCAGTGAAAATAGGGGAAAGAAGTAGGTCCAGAAATATTAGAAAGGTAGAGAATTGGCGTCTTAGGGCCTCAGTTTGAAGAGGGAAACTCCCTTTTGGCTCTAAAATTATGACTCTAGGAACTGGAGGAGACATTCCCTTTAGGAAAACTAAATAAAAAAAACAGGACGTTGGTATGAAACTCTTGGTACCTTATAGTGAAATCATATACACATTAGACTACTTTCTGGAATTACTCCAAAATTTGATGTCTGTTAGAAGCTAAGTAAATTGCAAAGGCTAGCTTATAGAGGCACTGGTCATGATCAGGTAGGTTTTCATAAGTCAGTTAGGGATTCTTCCGTGTTCATAGGAGGTCTTACATAGCTCCTATCACCTTGTGTAGACGAAATCATCACTCCAGCTAAACCAACATCAGGTCGTTGTGTTTAGGGTTAATTAGTTCTGTGGCTCAAGACCGTATGTGAAAACATGAAAGACCAACCAACCAACATAAGTAAGCAAACAAAACCCCCATGTATCTGAAATAGGAATCAGAACAAGGAGAAGGCCTAAAAGCAAGTACATGCTTCTCTCTTTCTCCCTCTGTCTTTCTTCATAAACATGGTTACTACCCATGCAGCCCCTGTAGAGTCAGTGGGCCCAGGAAAAGTCTTTAAACATAACATATTACATGCAACGTAATACATAAATATATATACAGTAGAATATCTATAAGTATACCACTCAAGGGAACTGTAACAAAGATCACTTTGGTCAACATATGGAGGTATCAACGTAGGGAACTAGGTCTACTGTACCGATGTGTACACATGGTGAAGGCTGGTCTATGAAAATTAGGTCCATTTAAGAAGGGAGTGGTCAACTACGGAGGTTGGTTCTAATCTGTATGTGTATATATACACATACATATATGTGTGTGTGTGTGTGAGTGTGTGTGTGTGTGTGTGTGTGTGTTATATGTAACAAAGGAAAAGAAAATCCTGTCTGGGGCTTTTCTTCCAGAAACTCAGTTTATACTGAAGGTAAAGATGCAAATCATGTTAAGTGCTCTTTACTTTCTTTTAACTAAATGATTAAAAGCCAGTATCTGCAGTGATAGTAACACAAGTATTTTCACAAGTTTATTTTGTTCGACAGACCCATCATTTTTTGATCCTAGTAAAGCACTGAGTTACACAGAAGGACAAAGTTTTTCATTTAACATTTCCAAATAAAGATCCTGAAAATTTTAATTGATTTAACAACAGCAACAACAACAAAATGCCTACATTGGAGTTGAGAGCAAATCTGAATACGTTCAGTCTAAAAGGTGGTTTTTCACAAAGATATTCTGTGATTCACAACTTGAAATAGATCTAAATGCTACCACCCCTGAATGATCTCACAATTGTTTCACCAAAGCCACTTGAACTGCTTGAAATTAGAACCCAGGCCTTAGCAAGGATCTCTACCTATTTGTGCTTATTTAGAGACAGCCTCCTCTTGAGCCCTGTTAGTGACCAAAGCTTAATTGCAGTGGATAAAATACAATTTTTTAGCATAAAACAACGTAAACCAGTCTTCTGTTTCCAGAGCAAAAGATTAAGGTTCTTCCTTCTTTTTTGAAAAGTAAGAACATCTCTCAAATATCTTACCTTTATGCAGCATGTTCTGGAAGTTTTAACCCAATTTCATGATGTAGATTTGAGAATAGACATAGCTCAAAACCAGACGTATTTACAAATTAATTAGATCTATGCATCTCAGAAATAAGGTAAACAGTGTTCTTGTTCTAGATGTGTATGCAGTATTTCCACACCAGTTAAGAAATATGCCTCCATTGTACAAGCAATGGTACTGGAGCAGGGAACTGGGTGGAAGGTTTTATTTTTTTCCTTCAGATGAAGTTGTAACAGAAAAACAGATTGAATGTGTTTTTTTTACAATTCGTATCAACATTTTGTTATACCTCAGAGACCTAGGGGAAAAATGTTATCAATTTCAGACCGAATTAAAAAGTTGTCAATTACAAACTAACAGTTATACCAATTAGGTCAATTTAAGAAGTATTCCTTTTAACTATAGACAGGTGGGGTTTTGTTTGTTGTTTGTGTTCAGCAAGGATGTATTACATCTGTCCTACAGCTTTGGGGGTACATTATTTGCCAAACAGCTCTGAGGGGATAACTCCTTGAGTCTTCCTGGAGCTAAAACCTTCCTAAATCAAATTATTAGTAGATGCAATTTACAAATATATTTGTCTCTAGACAACTAGGAAGAATCAATTCTTCAAAATTTGAGGTTTTTCCTAGTTTAATTCTAATAGATGGAATAATAAATAACAACTCTCCAAAACACTCAGAACTATGATCATTTCATTTCATTTATTTATTTATTTTTAGGCATAGTCCCATTCTGAGACCCTGGGTAGAGTGCCATAGTATTATTGTAGCCACAGGAATCTCTCCCTCTTGGGCTCAAGAGACCTTCTTGCCTCAGCCTCTGGAATAGCTGGGACTACAGGCATCTACCATGATACCCTTCTAGTTTTCTTATTTTGGTAGAGACAGGGTTTCACTCTTGCTCAGGCTGGTCCTGAACTCCTGAGCTGAAGCAATCTACCCGCCTCATCTCCCACAGTGCTAAGATCACAGGTGTGAGCCACTGCGCCCAGCCAGAAATATGATTGTTTTAAAAGTTGAACTTTAGGAAGTAAGTTAGGCTGTTTCACTGACAACCAAGAATTTCCTTTTTCAGCCATTGGGAAAAATCTGTGCAGGGTCCTTGGAGACCATCTATGCCAATCTAGCCTGCCTCCTCTTATAACAGAGAAGGAACTTTGAGTTATTCATACAGAAGGAGAGCATTTCTCCAGCTAAGAAAAGTTTTCTCATACTTTTCTTATTATTATGCATTATTTTATTACAGTGTCTTCTTGCCATGTTAGATTAGACTAAGGTAGAAAGGAACAAAAAATCTGTAGACAGGTCTCAAGAAGTTTAATTCAGAATATCTTGAAGTGGCACCTCTAAGAAACATAAATATTTCATGCAAGCAAACATTCATTTCATCTTACAGACACTGCTGACCTACTAAGTAAGCTCTAAGCCTTTTACATTTATGAAAGTAGGAAAAGCATTACTATTCCCATGGCTATAAAGTGGTTAATTAATAATAATCATACCTCTCCCAGATCAGATTTCCAATGTCAAGTACTTGGGACAGGGAAAGGTATATGCATCAGTTGACGCTGAGTCTATTTTCAGGATATGTTAATATTGAATTTTCTCCTTGCCGGCTGTCATTAAACTAGTTATGCTCCTATGAGACAAGAAGACACTGAGGAGTCTTAAAACCGGGAGGGACATGCAGCCGATCAAGAAGCATTCACTAGTGCCTGCTGCAGATCAATCTGATGCCGTGTAGTAAGCACTGCAAATACAAAGATAAAACAGTTCCTGTTCTCAAGGAGGTAACAGCTCAGGATGGGAGGCAGACATGGAAACAACCCAACAAGGTGTTTTGAAATATGACAGGAGCAGATATAAAATCAACCCTGCAGGCAGGGTGGCAGGGGAAGGGTGAAAAGGGAGGGCAGGCATGGAGGCTTGAGAAGCTGGAGAGAATGGAGCCCTGCAAGTCACTGGGCCTGGCAGCCTCACGAGAGACAGGCACTGGCCTTAGAGGAGAGGATGAGATTCGAGAGAAAGGATGGGACCAAATCGTAAAAGGTTTTGCACACTACAAAATTTTTTTCATGGGAAGATAGGTGACTGCATGAGGAGCAGACTGGTGAGGGTGGTGACAGAAGAGGCACAAAGACCTGGTAAATGGTAATGGACCCATAAACACAGACCTGGTAGCTTCGGAAAGCAGAAAACTTTGTTAAGAAGGGTGGCCATTTGGGTGAAGGCTTCCACCAGGGCCAGGTATGCAGCCTGGAGTCTCAGCCCTTACTAGACTCTGGTGTGCTTATTTCTGAAATGTACTCCAAGAGGCCAGCAGACGCGCTCCACCTGCAGTGTGTGTTGTGAGTAGCATCTAATGGTCCTGCACAGCACCTGCAGAGACGCAGTGCATGCTGTTCAAACAGTCGTTCCAAAAATGTCCTTGAGGAAAGGTGGCCGTAAGTCCCGGTTTGCTGGGCTTCAGCTGGATTGCCTGGGAACATTTATTAATAGTGTGTTCTCTTTCGCTCTTAAAAGTATGATTTGGTTATAAGCTACATGGTAGCTCTATCTTTGGGTAACTCCTCTGAACTGAACCCCTGAAGGCTCCTAGCTCTGTTTATAAAATCCTGATGGTAGTAAGAATGGGAAGAAGTCATGCCTTCATTTTTGCCTCAACCAACCCATCCCTTCATGCTCCACCCTGTAAAAAAATCCCCTAATGTCTCCAGAAGAATTAGAGGGGATGTAGCCTTGAGGGCAAATGGAAAGACTCTTGAACTCTAGATTCTACTTTTGCTCTGCCCCCAAGGAGGCTGTGCAGCCTTGGGCAAGATGTCCCCCTCTTTGGGCCTCTCAACCCAGAGGACAGAGATGACAGATCCGGAGACAGCGAGGGAGATCTCTTAGATCTTTCCTAATTATAAGTAAGTAACTACCAAAGGACCATTTTCCAGAAGCCAATAAAACAGGAACGTTTCCAAGAACTCCCACCTTCCCCTGAGAATCACTGCAGATCCCAGCTCTGAGCAGAAGGCCCTGCTCTTCCCTGCCTCTGCTCTGAGGTGTGGACCACCTTCGCAGGCTCTTCAAACCACAAAAGAACTGGTCCTGTTAGAATAGATATATACACACATGTGTGTATTTATCTACAGAGCATACCAAAAATATATACACATTTTAAGAAAGAACAATCTGTATACTTTTTCTTTCTGCAAAAAAGTATTAAATACTTTTACAAACGTGTATACTTTACCTTTAGCAAAAAAGTATTAAAATCGTTAATACTTGAGTCACATTTGACTTCCGCAACGATAAGCGCAAGATACAAGATAACAAATGTTATGGGTGTATTTTGGGCATTACGATTTTAATTCAGTTTTTTTCCTTTCTTAAAATGAGTATATATATATATATTTTTGGCACCTTCTGTATATTTCCTGGTGAAGAAAGCAGTTAACACGTGCAGAATAAAGTTACTCTCACCTGTCCTCTCCACTTCCCACCTAGTAGGGGAGCTGTGAACTTGGGTAGACCCTGCTCCAGTGGACCCAGACGCCCCACACGCTTAAAGGCTTTATATATTTTTTAGTTTGTTTTTCGTTTTTACCTTGACTCCCTCTTCCCAGCCCTTCCTGGGCGCGGGGATGCGTGTTCTGTCTTCAGCGGGCTGGGAAGGGCGGCAGCCCATGCTGCTCCCGCTCTGCTCCTCCTCTGCCGGCTTCGCTGCCTGCGCCCGGGCGAGCGCCCCCAGTCGCGCCCCAGGGGGGTCCCGAGCTTCTGCGGCCCCGCCCCTGCCCCTGCCTCTGTGCTTCGGTGCCCTATGCCCTGCGTCCTGCCCCTGCCCTCCGGTGCCTGCGCCCCGCGCCCCTGCCCCTGCCCCTGCGTTGCGGTGCCCCTGTGCCCCACGCCCCTGCACCTGCGCTTCGGTGGGTGCCCTGCGCCCCGTGCCCCTGCACCTGAGTTCCCCACCACCTGCTTCTCGCACTCCCTGCACTTCCACGCTCTGCAGGACGCGCTCGGCATCTGGGCAGCTGTCGGCAATGGTTGCCACAATAAACAGCGTCACTCAGACGTGGGACCTGGGCGGCGAAGAAGGGACCTTTGTAAACTGAAAACTAGAAGACTGGAGGCGTCTACATCACGACTAGAATGCAAATTGCAGCCTTCTCCAGAGCGAGAGGAGGGGAGGAGAGGGCCCGCTGCCTGGCCAAGTTCGTTTTAAAGGAACTGGAGTCGTAAGCATCTTGCGGTGACCTTATTTGTTTCCCTTGTGAGGCTGCGTGGGACACGCCCCAACTCCCGGTGCCTCTGCCAAGCGCTCGAGCTGCTTTCAGATGCTGCGGGGACGTGTGGAAGGTTATGCGTGGAAGGCGACAGTCAGTGGAGAGCCCTCTTGAAGGCAGGTGGCCGGAGTACAGGCAGTGGTACAGTATTACCTCAGAAGGGACGGCCACACCAACAGAAACCCGCACGGTGACGAAAACCAGACACTTAGGACCATAAACAGCTTCGGCAGCCGCCCTATGGGTCACGCAAATCACTTTTATGGCAGGTGCTTTTTATGAGCAGTGACACTGTAAGGAAAAACATGGCTAGTCATAATAATTTCTTAGAGAATTAAATAAAAATGATATAATTCATCAAAAAAAAAAAAAAGACCCGAGAGACTGCTCAAATAAACAACAAGTTTGTCTTCCCTGGATTTTTCCTCTTTATTTGTTTTCAATTGTTATTGTTATTTTTTTAATTTTGAGAATAATAATAATAATAGTAAACCCGACAGGGATCCTAGGGATCGTGTACCAATGCTTGTTTTTACAGGCTGCAAACTTAGGCTCTGATAAGTTGAGTGATGGTCCCAGCACCTCTGGGAACTAGTTAATGAGGGAGCTGGGATGAGGACCAGGTGGCCAAACTCAGTCCTCTAAGCATCTACAACACCATGAAAATAGAACTAAGGATTCTTGAAAACGTAAAAATCCTGGATCCTTCCAAGGAAACCAGCGGTCAGCTCTGTTCTAGGAAGCTGATTAACTCACGGTGTCTGAAACTGTTTCATGCTCCCTCCGTCTTACTGGATGTTGCTGTCAATTTTTCTTTTACTAAAACTGAAGTCGAGGAAAGACGAGATGAAAGTCAAGGCAAAACATTATAATTCTGGAGCAACAAACATGAAAGATTTATGAGTGAATAGTTGAAACAAGGCTACAGTGGTGTCTGGGGGAACTTCTCTAAAAGTTTTCACTCATGGGGGTAATAAGTCACGTGAAATGGTCCAACTGGAACCTGGAACATTCTCCACTAGAATAACCCAACACAAAGAACACCTATAAAGTGCTGCTGAGGAAGTCTAGTGGGTTTTGTAGAACTGGAAGAATGATGTAATGCACAGAACTTTTTTTTTTTTTTTTTTTTTGCTTTTAAGGCTCTCTGTGAACAGAGGTTTTCTGTAAATGTATACGACAGCCCCCAAATATATTGTGCAGGAATTTTCTGGAGCATCCTAGGTGCCTCCAAAGTTGTGAAAATGCCTTCTTTCTAGGGGAATGGTAGGGCCAGCTAGTATTGGCTGCTGGGAGCTCATTATCAGGAGTAATTGGATCCAGTTATTAAACACAGCCCTTATTAAAATTAAAGGATATAAACTTATAATTAAATTAATTACATTAAAAACGCAGGTAATAAATACAGCCACACTTTGTGTAGCAAGGCTGTAGAACGCCTCTGAATATTAAATCATTCTTTGAAAACAAGGTGAAAAGGAAAAAGGGAAGGAAGGAGAAAGAAGAGGGGGGAAAATGATGGGGAAGAATTAAGATGAAGTCCAATAGGCAACCAAATATAGAGGAAAAGGAATGCTGGCCGCTATTTATGAAGGTATGTTCAGTCTAGGAAGACTTTTATGCATAAAATTACAGTGGGGAGACCCAATGCTGTACCAGCTTCTTATCCCTCTTCCCGAGTAGAGAAGGGATCTTCGTAAGTTGGTGAAAGAGAAAAAGAATCCTTACTTGGCATCTCACAGTGTCCCTGCCTTGTCTCTGCTCTGATGGAGAATTAACCTGTGCGGGATGCAGGATACACCAGAGAGTAGAGAGCTCTCCCTGCACTACTGAGGCATTGGTATGTTAGGGCAGGGTTGGTCACACGCAGCCCAGTAGCTTCCAATTCCATCGTGAATGCTTTCCTATTTCAGCTCAGACTCCAGGCTTTCCTGAGAAGTGCAAAGACAGCTAGAGAAATCAGTTCTGATCCCAACACCAGAATCACTGAGTTTACCGGCATTCTTCCTACGAACAGAAAAATTATGTGCTGACTTTCATTCCCAAACATGTCCCAACTAACTTTTACAGTAACATTTTGAGTGCTTGCTAAGAATTAGGTAGATGGGGGGAGCTGATGGCTGTTTGGGTATTTCTACTCTATTGGTCTATTATTGGCTTAAATAATAAGGGTTAAAAAACCTTGACCCTGGGGCCAAATCCCACCCACTCTCTGCCGTGATGTGGTAGGTACATGAGCAAAGAATGGATTAGATGTTGTAAATGGTTGGAGAAAAATCAAAGAATATGATTAAGTGATTTGTGAGAATTATATGAAATTCTAGTTTCAGTGTTTGTGAACAGACATTTCCATGGTTTTTGTATTATCTATGGCTGCTTTTGTGTTGCGACAGAGATGTACAGCCTGCAAAACCTAAAATATTTATTATTTAGCCTTTTGCAGAAAATGTTGGCTGACCCCTGATTTAAAGTGATAAAGTAATTCCCACACCGCTATTAAATAGCTACACGGAACTGTAATAGCTAGAAAGAGTTTGTGTCATTTCCAGAAGGGCAAAAAACTGCAGGGTAACTGCCATACAAGGGGAATTTATCTCATTAAGTGACAGAATCCCCAGGCCTGTAAAACATTTTGTTAAGTGGCTTCATTCAGCTGATAAAACCCACCCAACCTTCGCTGGAGCACCCTGTTCCACAGGCGTCTATAGAGTGAGGAACAAAACCTCTCTGTGCTGCCCGCTGGTTTGCATCTGAGCAGGCAGCATTGTAGCTTCTGAAAAAAGACCAGAGAGTATCAGATTGTGAGAAACGAGTGGAATTTTGAGTGTCATCTTTAATTCAAAGACCTCATTTTAAAGTTTCATTTTGCTGTGGTTCTCCATGTTCCCTTTGTCAGACATTTCAACCCAAATATTGTATTTCTGGAAAACAGTCACCTTCCCCTCTTTCATCCATGCACGTCGTATTGCTTTGACATGAGGGAGGAGGTCTCTGAAGTTTCCACTGGGGTAGGTTGCCTCAGTAACTGTATCAACTGTATTTAGCCATTTCATGATTAATCTGTCTTTGAACAGTCGTGTGATAAAGCAAACTACTATAACTAAAGGAAACTGGTACCAGAATACTGTCCTTAAAAAGCACACACACAACAACAACATTTGCATAATCGAGATTTTTGTAATTGGTGCCCCAATGCATGCCATCACACCACACGAATTAATGGTGTTGTCCCCCAAGTGCAGATTCCAACCTTATTTTAGGTGTCCCTTTAAGAGACTCGGTATGACAGATCCTTGCGGAGAACAACCAGAAATAAATAAATAAGTCCAGGGACAGGGGAACAATTGTTTGCTGAACCCTGGCATTAAGCCAACAATCTTGATGTTTGCTCATTCCACACAAACTGGGTAAATACAGAGAGAAAACACCACTCTTGGGGTGATAACTTAGAGAATGGCAGCTTAACAGCAAATGTAGCTGCAATAATCTCATAGACGTATAAGCCATCCATTTACATCTACCCTTAAGAATCTATCCTGATCCCCGTTTAGATATTATGTAGGTCTAATTCTGTGCTGAGAGTTTAATGGGGATTTGTAAAAGGAGAAACAATACTTGCTGAATGGCAGTTGGAAAAGGCAAGCTTGCTTTTTAGAAAGCTGTAACAACTCTTAAGGTTACACACGGCAATTTTCACACACTGATATTCTCACAATTAAAGAAAAGTAATATTTAAATGATTTTCACTGCTTCCAATTTTGGCAGTACGTGGGCACAAAGCACTGAGACTTTTCGAATTAGTGGTGTGATTTTTCTGTGCTGGCCTTGAACATATTGTTTGATGCTCCAGGGGAGTTTGGCTGCTTGAAGAACTGAAAAATGAGGGGAAGAACAAAGCTCCCTAAGAGATTTGCATTTTTTTCTCTGTTGGAATGTGGTGGAAAGAATGCTGGGCCAGCTGGCTCTGTTCTGATCCCGGCCCTGTCATGGGCTAGTGGCCTGGCCTTGAGGAAGCCATTTCATGTCTGGGGGCTGGACTAGGGATGCCGGATACTTAATGATGCCTGGAGCTCTGCTTCTCAGAGTGAGGTTCTACGGCATCTGTTTTAGAATAGCCTTTGCTGCTTGTCATCAATGCAGAGTCCCAGCAGCATGAATAAGCATATGGGATCAGAATGTCCAGGACTGTCTGCATTTTAAACAAGCGTCTCAGGTTATCGGCATGTCAGGGATCACTGACAAGGCAGAGAGCAGAGTAGAGGAGAATTTAGGCTTCAGAGGGAGACTGACCTGGTTTCACTTTTGACCTTGGGAAGTTACTTCACTCTCCCAAATCTCAGTTTCCTCTTTTTTAAAAAAAATTTCAGATTAATATGAGGGCATAAATGTTTAGGTTACATTGTTTTCATTTCTTAAATGAAGTTCAAGATGTAGTTGAGCCATTTGTGGGGGGAGTGTGCTGAACACCCTCACATTGTGCACAGTAGGTGAGATCCTGGCAATCACCCTCCTGCCTCCCTCCCACTCTTCCTCCTCTCTCCGCCCCTTGCTAGACTGTGCTTGTGTTTTTCTTTCATGTGGGTGTGTAGTTGTTTCTATCTTGGTTTTATGTGAGTAGTGAGTACACTGGATACTTTTCTTTTCCATTCTTGTGATATTTTAAGAAGAATGTGGTTCAACTCCATCCAGGTAAACACAAAAGATGTAAAGTCTCTGTCTTATGGCTGAATCGTACTCCCTATGGTATATGGTATACATATATCACAGTTTGTTAATCCATTCAAGGGTTGATGGGCACTTGGGGTGGTTCTATGGCTTGGCAGTTGTAAACCAAGCTGCAATAAATATTCTAGTGCAAATGTCCTTGTGGTAAAATGATTTTTTTGGTTCTGGGTAGATGTTTAGTAATGAGGGATCAAGTGGAAAGGTCCACTTTTAGTTCTTTGAGAATTCTCCACATCTCTTTCCAAAGAGGTTGTATTTATTCATAATCCAAAATTTCCTCCTCTTTAAGAAAGGAGATAGTATCTGGGCACAATGGCTCACACCTGTAATCCTAGTGCTCTAGGAAGCGGAGAGGGGAGGATTCCTCAAACTCAGGAGTTCGAGACCAGCCTGAGCAAGAGTGAGATTCTGTCTCTACTAAAAGTAGAAAAAATTAGCTGGGCCTTGTGGTGCGAACCTGTAGGCCCAGCTACTCAGGAGGCTAAGGCAAGAGGATTGCTTGAGCCTAGGAGTTTGAGGTTACTATGAGTGAGGCCGACACCATGGCACTCTAACCTGGGTGACAGAGTGAGATTCTGTCTCAAAAGAAGAAGAAGAAGAAGGAGGAGGAGGAGGAGGAGGAGAAGAAGAAAGTAATAGTACTTACCTCCTATGGGATAATTATTGGGATAATTAAATTAAAAAAGAAAAGGCCCAGATAATGCTCACCATAGTCAGGCAATACATAGCAACTGAGATGATTGAGATTATATTTTGACACTTAGGGACAATATATTTTCATTGTAAATAAAATTGTAAATTTTAGCCCAGAGCCCATAGATTTATCAAATTAGCCTCACTGCAAATGAATATATATATATTTGTTTGTATATATTTCAAAATATATATATATTTGTTGTTGTTGTTCTTAAGTAAGATGGTTTTTGAACAAGATTTATTTGTTTTGGGGTGTGGGGGACATGTGTGTATGTGCATGCATTTGTATGTTTTAACCAGGAGCTCGATCCATCTCAATTTTATACTAACTGCCACAGGGCTTTAAGAACTTCAGGAAAGGGTGCAGGTGCTGTGCGTGG
This sequence comes from Galagoides demidoff, assembly GCA_963574575.1. Classification (NCBI taxonomy): domain Eukaryota; kingdom Metazoa; phylum Chordata; class Mammalia; order Primates; family Galagidae; genus Galagoides; species Galagoides demidoff. Next base: position 15,718 of record CAUYQV010098203.1, on the reverse strand, counting down.
CTGAGGGCACTCAGGGGAAAGTCTCTGAGGGTCTCCAGGGACACTTAGCCCCGCTGTTCTGGCTCCTGGCGCTCACACCCACCTTCCCTCTGTCTTCTCTTTTGGGCTCTACAATTATAGCAGCTACAGCAGCAAGCTGCCTGTTCTCTGTTCTCTTTCAGAACAAGCTGCAGTGAGGGCCTGATAGTCAAAATTACTCGAGGGAAATTATAGCTCTTCTCCCCTGGAAAGTCTGCTGAGTCTCACTCTTACAGCGAGGCTGCTAACCAACCCCTCTCTCTCTCTCTGTGAGGACTGAGAAATTCAGGTACAACCTTCTCTTCGTGGGTAGGAGTGGGGAGGGAGGGAGGGAGAAAGGTGGAGAAAGGGAGGAGGAGGAGGGGAGGAGGGGAGGGGAAAGCCTGGATGGAGAGAGGTTGGGACATCTGCCCAGCCTCTACTGGGAGAGAGGGATTCAGTTCTTGAACTTGCCTGTGCCTGAATGGGCCTTATGGGCACACCAGGTGGCACCAACATCGCTGCCTGCAGAAATGGCTCTGCTACATTTAATTCCTCAAACATAGACTTGGCACCCCACGTTGGTCCTTGATAACTTCTGACCCTCCTTTCAGCTATATGGCAGCAGGTGAACTCTCGCAGTAACAACCATTAAAGGAATAGAGGAGCCAGCCAGATGATGAACTGAGAATGAGAAAATGTTCATTCTTTATTATTATTTTTTTTCCTGCCAGCTTGTAAGGGAAATGTGCTAATGCTAAACTCCAGCTCGGTTTCTTAAACGGCCCTGTGAGGCTGCTGATGGTTTCTTTTATATGTCATTAGGTACCTTGCCTCCACACAATTTCAGTTGCTAATATTGAGTAACTGGGTGGGTCCAGAAAAGGTGGTATGTTGCACATTCTATAGGGTGTACAGTTGGCCCTTTCTATCCATAGGTTCCTTATCCTTGGATTCCAACCAACTATGAGTTGAAAATATTAAAAAAAATACAAAATAACAATGCCACCACAAAAATGATGCAAATTTTAAAAAAAGTAGAGCATAACAACTATTTGCATAGCATTAACCTTATATTGGTAGCTTATAAGTAATCTAGAGATGATTAAGGATATAGGAGGATGTACATAGGTTATATGCAAATACCATGTTGTTTTATGGAAGGGACTTGAACATCCTCAGATTTTGGTATTCCAGGGTCTCCTGGAACCGGTCCCCTAGCTCGTGGGTGTTTTGATGCAGCCACAATGGAGGCCCTCCTTACTAAGTCTTTCTTACGAGGATGTCTCAGATTTAACCAGCCTTATTTTTCTCATGCATCCTTCCTCACCTTCTCAGAGTGCTACCCTAGCATGCCAGCTGACCCCATACTGATGAACTCCAATAGCATCTCCGACTATCTGATATACGAAATTATAACTGTATGGCCAAACATCATTTGTTACTTACAGCTAATGGTGCATACATATTTATTTAGCTTGTGAGTTGTCCTACATATTTATTTTTCCATTCAGCAAATATTTTTTGAGCCCCTCATGTGTACCAGGTGCTAGGCCAAATGTGGAGGATACAGGAGAGACCAAAGTAAAGTCCCTGACTTTAAAGACCTTATCACAGAGGGACAGTAGAATCAACAGATAAGTGGACATATGCCATGCAAGGAGGTGGAGAGTGCCAAGAGGAAATACAAAGGTTGGAAAGGATAGAAACTCCTGGATGGGGTGGTGCGATTTTTAGACAGGGGAGTCAGGAAATGACCCTTATGGATGGAAGTGGGTGGAGTACGTGAGAATGCCCTGTGGTAGAAGCATGTTCGGCACCTGTGAGGGAAAACTGGGGGCAATGTGGCCGCATAGGAGTTTGGAGTGTGTAAGGACAAGGCAGAGGGGTAGATAGCATCAGGGCCACTCTTAGTAGGACCGTGTGGGACCCCAAGAGAAATAGGACCATCTACTTCTTGTTTTTGAGAAGGTTATGTATTAACATACTCATTGTATACTCCAGGGTCAAAAAGGGGATAACGTATGAAGCTACTGACCCAGCATATGGTTGTTCCCGGTGCCCTGAAGTCTACTCCGCCTCCACAGATTCTGCTAGTTCTTATTCCCTTAGTAGAATTTCTCCAGCACTCAGCTGGGGATAATATTGCATTGTATGACAAAAGTCTTTCATTTTTTTTCCAAATGTATTTTACTGCACAAACAGGTGGTGTTAGTAATGATACGGATGTTGCTCAGACATTGATGTACTCTAGCAAACACTGAAGCAGGGAACATTCTTCTCCCCTGACAGATTTTATAGCTCACAGCACCATCGGTCCTTTTCAGCACAGTCTCTGAAGACTTAAAAGAAGTAATTGAAGAAATATTGATAGTGGGTAGGCCTAAAACTTTCTTGCGGAGTTTCTTCTTGTCCTTGTAGAGTCAATCCCAACTGTCTAGTAATTTGATCGAATATTTACCAGATAAATGCTGATATTAGCAAAGATATGTACCTAGCAGGGAGAATCTTAATTTCAAAGGACCTACCCAAGGTAGTAAGATGGTACTTTCAATTGTTCAGAGCAGATGAGCTATCATGTCAAATACCTGGAAGGAAATAGCTTGTTTTCTTTTTATTCTTTAGCTTTTGCTGAATTAAATTTAGCAATAATTTCTAAATTCTTTGGTATCCCACCATGTTAGGAAAAAAAATAAAAAATGCTTCCAAGTTGAGAGAGAGAGAGAGGAAGAAGCGTCTCACCTGTCCCCTTTCCTCCATCTTCTTACATAAAAAGAAACAGAGGATGAAATAGAAAAGCTGTTCAGCTGAATGGTAACTCCTACCTGCTGCTCTTTCTTCTGCTGTAACATGGTCCAGATAGACTTCTGCTTCCCGTCCAGATGAAGTAACAAACAACAGATTTACTCTGTCAATGAAAAAAGTTAACAAAGAAACAAAATATGTGAAACAATGTTTGTTAAGACACCGGGCATCAGGCAGTGCAAGGTGGTGACCCCTGAGAAATGAAAAGCAGAAGGTGGGCGTTATTACTGCCGGCTAATGACCTTGAGAAAGTTTCCAGGTGATGGTGCATGGTGCACAGAGCCCGGTAGACTGCTTGAATTGAGGAGAAAGAGCTGAAAATCCAGGGAAGAAAGAAGTGGCTAGAGTTTACAGGGCAAATACTTGAAAGGGGACAGAGGGAGAACTCTGGAAAACTTTGGAGGATCCCCTTGAGAATTCAGCAGAGGACTGATTAACACATACACATGAGAAGGCTACCCAAGGCTGGAGAAAGGAATATCCAAAAGGAATAGAGGGAATGGTGCCCAGAGCTTTCACAGTGCCTGTTTTCACCAACCAGACCAGAAGACCTTATATATGGAGCATAGATTAGAGTACTCACAGGGTTTGGTCTCAGTGGTGGGGAAAAATTAGTCCCACATCAAACATTACTACGGTTGTACCTAACACATTGCAAAAGCAAGACCTGAAACTGTCCAAGTCATGGGACTACATCCCCAAACAAAGTTCAAGAATGTGTATAGGATTAAAAAAATTATCTGACACCTGGCAAGGTAAAGTTTATAATGTCAGACGTCTATACAAAAGTTACCAGGCATGCAAATAAGCAGGAAAAAATGACCTACAATAATGAGAAAAACTAATCAATCAAAACTGACTCAGAACTGACATGGATGCTATATTTAGCAGACATAGTCATTAAAATTTATTGTTACTGGATTATATCTGTCCAAAGAGCTAAAGGAAAGAATAAACACTTTAAGTAGAAATGTGAAAGAGATTAAAAAGACCAAAATTTTGGAGATTAAATACCGAGATTTAACAAATACACTGAATAGGTTTAATGACCAATTCTACTTTACAAAAGACTAACAAACTTGAAGACATAGCCAAAGAACCTATCCGAAATAAAATATATGGAGAGAAAAAAGACTAAAAGGAAAAAGGACGGTAGTGTCAGTGAACTGAAGGACAACTTTGCACAGCCAAGTAACTGAAGAGGAGGGGAGGTGGGTACAGGAAAAAATACTTGAGAAAATAATGCCTCCCCCAAATTCCAAGTTTAATGAACACTAGGAAGATCCAAGCTACCCCAGGAACCCTGACATCAGAAACACTAACAAAACCTACGCCAAGGAATGCCTTAATCAAATGTCTCAAAACTGATGACAAAGGAGAAACCTTAAAAGGAGACAGTGAAAGAAACCACGCTCGGTACAGAGAGACATGAAAGTACCCAGCACTTTAAAATACTGAAAGAAAGATACAGCAATGTATAATTTTATACCCTGTGAAAATATCTCTCAAAAACAAAAGGACAATTAAGACATTTTGGCATACAAAAGCCTGGAAGAATTCATCACCAGCAGACCCACGTATAAGAAATGCTAAGTCCTGAACACAGGATGGAAATAGGGATTTATACAAATGGAAGAGCACTGGAAATGGCAAGTACATCCCTAAGGTTTTCTTACTATTTAAATGGCTTCAAAGATAACTGATTGTTTAAACAAAAATAACAACAATGCAGGTGGGTTTTATGATCCATGTGAAAGTATGATTGGTGTGACAACAGGGATAGCACAAAGGCTGGGAGGGGAGAAATGGAAATATACCAGAAGTAGAATGAAGAAACCAATAATGTGGTCTCTGCATAAGCTCCAAAATACTGAAATAAGAGTCTTGACAGCTGAGTTCTTTCCCCAGTTCTTTGGGAAAGTAAAACACCAGCCAAATATCATGTTAATATTTTTGGAGGTGTTGGAGAGTTCATTAGTTTTCTACACCTGTGTGACAAATTTCCACAAATTTAGTGGCTTAAAACAACACCCATGTATTATCTCATAGTTTCCATGGATCAGGATTCCAGGCATGACTTAGCTGGGTCTACTGTTCAGGGTCTCACAAAGTTGCAATTAAGGCATTGACTGGGTTCTCATTTAGGACTTCAAGAGCCTTACCTCATCCAAAATCATGTGGTTATGGGCAGATTCATTTCCTTGCAGCTGCAGAACCCAGGGCAGCTTGCTTTTTGCGAGGTCAGCAGGAGAGAGTTTCTGCTGCTGCTTGTCTTTCCAACCTCAAGACCCTTCTTTTTTTTTTTTTTTGAGATGGAGCCTCAAGCTATCCCCCTGCGTAGAGTGCCATGGCATCACAGCTCACAGCAACCTCCCACTCCTGGGCTCAAGCGAGTCTCCTGCCTCCGCCTCCCAAGTACCTGGGACTACAGACGCCTGCCACAACGCCCGGCCATTTTTTTTTTGGGTGCAGCCATCATTGTTGTTTGGCGGGCCCAGGCTGGGGATTCGAACCCGCCACCTTAGGTGTATGTGGCTGGCGCCTTAGCCACTTGAGCCACAGGTGCCGAGCCAAGACCCTTCTTTATAAGGTTCACCTGATTCGATCAGCCCACGATAATTTGCCTTTTGATGAGCTCAAAACCAACTGATGTGAATCCTTAAGTATATCTGAAGAATGCTTTTCCATTTACCACATGATATAACCTGCTCATGACTGTGACATCCCATCATCATCACAGGATCCACCCACATTCAAGAGGAAGGGATTATCCAGGGGTGTATGTATACCAACGGCCTGACATTTTAGAGGCCATCTTAGAATTCTCTTCACCACAGAGAGACTGAATGGAAAGAGAGCAGAGAAAGGACATTATTTGTCTGTTCTTTGTTATTCATAATCTCTTCTAGTGACTAAATATTGTTCTCAGATGCAAACAATGAGCTTTGATTGGCTTTATGTTATTTTCTTCCTCAAGACCATTTGTAAGGTCTTGAATAACAATAAGAATAATTATAGAAATGACAGCTACTGTTTTGCAAATGCTGAATCTGTGTGTCTGGCACTTTGAAAACTTTACATATAATATTACAGAAGCTCTTCACAACAAGTGTATAAGGTAGATATTATTATACCCATTTTATGGATATAAAGAGAAGATCCAAAAGCTCAGAAATCCTTTAGTAAGTTGCCTTCCGTGACGAGTAGGGAATGAGTTAAGAAGCAGAGACAGTGCTATCTGATTCTTAATCTGCTATAGAGGAAAAAAATGGGGATGAAGATTATTTCCGCTGTTAGTTCTGCTTTGTGACAACTAGTTATTTAACTGAATTGTTTCCACCATGGATAAAAGCAACCATCTCTGGCTTTTTGGAAATGCTTCCCTCTTTTAGAAAGAACATATAGCAGAAACTAGTATATATATATTTTTCAACACTGACAAAGGACTTTTTTATCAATTAGAAACATGGTTCCCCTTACCCACCTTCCCACTGTTTTGTCATAAAAGCCAGAGCAAGGCTGAGCAAATGTGAGCGGTTGAATTGTGTTTTGTGGATAACTTTCTGATTTGGAGAGTGATTATGCATTTGGAAACATGAAAACATGTACACAGGTGATACTTCCTAATAAGGTACAGCAATTATTACAGGTAATGTCATATGTTTGATTATTGGTAGTGCTACTATTATTTGGAAAATACAATATTTCTACTATTACATTTGAAAATCCAAGTCCACAGAAATACTAGCTTTTATCAGGTTGAATTTACACAGGTGTTCTCTAAAACAAGGGGCCCCAATTAGTTGTTCTTGGAGGCTGAATGGCTTCATGGCTCTGGGGATTGCCTCACTGGATGGTGCCTAAGGAGGGACAAAAATGTCTTCTAGGCTAAGGGGAATAAAAGTATGGTGGGAGTCACCCCAAAGGAAAAGATGAGAGTGAAGCTGACCACAGCTTTTATCAAGAAAGTGCTCTTATTTTTTGTGTGTGTGTCTAGTTTTATTTGGAGAGAAGTGAACACTACAATCTCCTGGGAACATCTGTGGACCCCTGCTAAAGCATCAGTAGCTCCAAACCATTCAGGGCTAAGTAATTAATGTAGCCACCAGGGGGCAATAATACCACAGAGATGCTGGACTAGTAATAAACTGCTTTTGTTGTGTCCAAATCACCTGCGAGAATAACCTTAGGTGAATGGATTTTGTGCTACTTACTAATAGTCTTCTATACAATTAAGTACTAATACAGTAATTACATTTCCACTTTAACGTAACAATAATAATCAGTATAGACAGCCTGTACTGTTGGGAAGGCTTCTAGGGGGAAAACTTTTAATCCCCTCTACTGTTTTCCTTCTTAGAGGAAACCTTAGCTCTAGAAGGGAGTAAGATGTGAATCCTGGGACAGGAGATGCAAGTGGAGAGCAGCAGGGAGAAGGGAAGCTTCCAGGAAAGGAAAATGAGGCCCAGAGACATAAGCAGTGAATCTCCCAATGTTGTCTTCCTCCAAACAGGATTGGAGCTCAGAGAACATGAATCTCATCTAGAAGAAGCTCTGTAAGACTATGTAGCTGTCCCAGTAAGGAAAGGGACATTCTCTCCTCCATGAACCCTCAGCATTTAACATGGGCTGATGGAGTTTCTAATATGGGTAGGTAGTGTGTACTGGAAGGAATAATAATAACAATACAGACAGAATTCTTACCCACAATGATTCAGAATCTGGTAGAAATACAGATAATGAGTTAATTAACAGATAAACATCTAATGGCAAATCATATTACATGATATCCAACTCCTAGTTACTCTGAGAACATATAATGGGGGAAAGATGGTCAGAAAACAACACTTAACCCGAGGTTTGAGGAATATGAGATAAACAAAAAAAAAATTTGGGAAAGAGTACTCCAGGCTGAACCCTAAGGCATACTGGATTACATAGAAAAAGGGTGCTATACAAAGTAGGGTGTGTAATAGATTTGGGATTTTTATCCTAAGTGTGATAACATGATTCAAAGGATTTAAACAGAGGAGTGGCATGGATCCAATTATACCTTCATGAGATCATTCTGCTTCTCTTTGGGGAAAAATTTGGAAGAGAAGAAGAATTAAAGCAGGGAGAATTATTAGGAGGCCCTTACAGTTACCAGGTAATAACCAGTGAAATAATTGATAGCGAAGTTGGAGACAGGAAACATGCTTTTTTTTTTTTTTTTTTTTGGTCCTGCTGGAATGCAGCGGTATGATGATAGCTTACTTTAACCTCAAACTCCTGAGCTCAGGAAGTCTCTCTTGCCTCAGACTTCCAAGTAGCAGGGATTATGAGTATGCATAATTGCATAATGAGTATGATCAGCTAATTTCTTTCTTTTTTCTTTTCTTTTTTTTTTTTGAGACAGAGCCTCAAGCTGTCACCCTGGGTAGAATGCTGTGGCATCACAGCTCATAGCAACCTCCAATTCCTGGGCTTAAGCAATTCTCTTGCCTCAGACTCTCAAGTAGCTGGCACTACGGGCACCCACCACAATGCCCGGCTATTTTTTAGTTGTAGTTATCGTTGTTGTTTGGCCCAGGCTGGACTCAAACCCACCAGCTCTGGTGTATGTGACTGGTGCCTTAGCTGCTTGAGTTACAGGCACCAGAGCCAATGATCAGCTAATTTATTTCTTTCTTTCTGTTATTATTATTATTTGTTTTTTTGTGGAGATGGGGTCTTGCTCATGCTTAGGCTTGTCTGAAACTCCTGGCCTCAAGTGATCCTCCTGCCTTGGCCTCCTAAAATGCTTGGATTATAGGCATTAGCCACTGTGCTTGGCCTCCAGATGCATTTTGAGTGAGACTGATAGGGAGTTTGCACATTCAGGGCTGGACAAGGACCTCTGTTTCCTAGGCCTGGACAAATAGACTTCTTTTTCTCCAAACTGCACTCTCTGAATACAAACAAGACAGGAGAAAAGCAGTTTTTCTAGTATTTCATGTAAACTGGGTCTCTTCTAGAGTGGATTCCCTGCTGCTTTGCCTGGAGCTGGAAGGACTACATTCATTTGTTAATATACTCATTGCTAATCAATCTTGAGAAGGTATCTTCTGTCTTCCAAGTCCTACCCAAGTGTAATTCTCAAGACCTCCCTATTTACAGTTTATAACCCCTTAGGCAAAAGACTAGCTCAGAACTTCCCACTTGGGTCTCCCTCCTCAGGCTTTGGTGCCTTTCGTTCCTTCTGTATTCATTTCTATCTAATAAATCCTATCTTATCACTGATCTGTATAGTCTATGGGTTAATTCTTCAAATCTGAAACAGAGGACCTACTGCAGGAAGAAATTCTGTCAACAAGACCGGGTGAGACTTCTTGTTGTGTTGAATGTTATGGAGAAAGGAAAAGGGAAGTATCAAGGAAGACACCCCCACCCCCAATATTTGGCATATGGCTGGTAGATGAGAGTGAATTCACTGTATTGGAGAAGGCAGGGAGATGATAGAAGATCAAGGTTCGCTTTTAGACATGATCATTTGGGACATCAGGAGACATTAATGAGGAGGCATATTTGGGGTTCAGGGGGAAGTTGTAGGCCAGAGATTCAGGTTAGGAATGATCAGCAGATATGCCTGAGAGTAGAGGAGATAACCTGGGGGAACTGCATGGACAGAGAGAAGAAAGGAGGGCCAGGAAGTGTGCCCAGATGATGTCAACATTCAGAGGTCAGGAAGGAAAGGGATATATGTAAAAGTGACGAAGAGCTCTCAGATGTGTAGAAGAAAACTGGGAGAGTGTGGGATCATGGAAGCCAAAAAGAGAGGCTGTTCTAGGAAGGAGGGAAGGGTGAGGGAGTAGTCAGCTGTGTCAAGTGGTGCTGAGTGGCTGTACATGCATCAGATAAGGCCTACAGACTTGGATAAGTAACATAGAGGCCATTCTTACCTCCTGAGGTATTTCAGTCATGTGGTGAAGGTGGAAGCCAGGTAAGAGGGTTTGAAGGAAAGGGGCACATAGTCCTTAAATGTAAGTCATAGATGGATTAGGGACTTAGATGTGAAAGGCAAAACTTAAAAATGTTTAGAGAAAATATCGAAGAATATATTTACAATTTTAGAGCAAGAAACTAAACTTTTAATATACAAAAAAGAACAAGTCATTAGGGATAAGAATGATAAATTTGGCTAATAACAGCCTGATATGAATATCTTCTGTTTTATAAAGAAAGTGAAAAAAAAAGTTGAATAGGTGGATACCAGTGATTCTCCTATTCCACATCTAGGATTGTAGAGAAAATCTTTCCCATGTGCTCAGAGTCATGTGTAAGAATGTTCATAGTAACATTTTTATAATAGCAAAAACCTGGACAGTGTTCAGGTAACCAGTCTCAAGAGATGTGATGTAAAAATTGTGGTACGTTCATTGAACTGAATGTTACATAACATGTAATGAAGTGAATGAACTGCATAGATGCTTCTTACATACATAATTTTAAACAAAAAATTCAATGTGCAGATTACATGCTGAGTGTTTACTTCCATAAGGTTCAAGAATATTATTTTAAAACATGAGTATAGATATTCAAAGAAACAGCTAACAAAAATAATTGAAAGTATTTGCAGACTCAGCGCCTGTGGCTCATCGGCTAAGGTGCCAGCCATGTACACCTAAGGTGGCGGGTTCGAATCCCCAGCCCGGGCCCACCAAACAACAATGATGGCTGCAACCAAAAAATGGCCGGGCGTTATGGTGGGCGCCTATAGTCCCAGCTACTTGGGAGGCTGAGACAGGTGACTCGCTTGAGCTCAGGAGTTGGAGGTTGCTATGAGCTGTGATGCCATGGCACTCTACCCAAGGGGATAGCTTGAGGCTCCGTCTCAAAAAAAAAAAAAAAAAGAAAATATTTTCCCTGGGTCAGCAGACTTGGACTTAGTAGGTAGGGAAGGGGACTATATATTTTCAATAAATACTTTGCAGTAAAATTGAATTTTTAAAAATATGTACATGGATTATTTTAATAAAAATGTAAAAATAATGTTTAAAGTGAAGGGAGGCGAGGAAATGAAGGCTACATGAGAGACAGCTCTGAACAACTTCCATTCTGAGTGGAAATATGGAGATAGTAGTTGGCTAACAAGAGATAAGGGATTTAGAAAAGCTTGTTTATTTTTCATTGCTTCTTCTTTTTTAGATGGAAGATTCTAAAAAAGAAAAAAATTGGTACTAATGGAAGAATCTGTTTGAGAAGGGAAGGTGAAAGACTCAGATAATCAGGAGAAAACCCAGAGCATGGTCCCTGAGAAGGCCAAAGGGAGTAGGGACCACAACCCTTATGCTAAGCAGGTGGACATTTTGTATGTGATCACGGGAGGAAGGATAGGTTGGATACAGACACAGTAGGTGGAGAACTGTGGAGAGGGAATGTGAGGAAGCTCCTGTCTGATGGCTTCACTTTTCTCTTTTATAGAACAGAAAAGATCAAAAGGATGGTTAGATAATGGGAGTCAATGCTCTGAGAGTGGGAACTCCCCCCAATCCGGGGGCAAGTGACTTGTTTGCTCCTCTTTGCAGAGAGAGGTACCTATGTGACAAAGTTCGAGAACCAGTGACTTAGGCTCTGGTGGGTGTGTGAATCACACGGAAGCCACACAGAGATTAAGAACCATATTTTTGGACTCCAAAGCGTGTGATTTCTCTACCTTCCCACATAACATCTAACTCTTAGAAATTGTTCATTTCTGTGTTAGAATGTTCTACTAAACTGTACTCCACAAGGTGCATTCAATAATCACTTATTTACTTTATCTGACAGACAGTTGTGAACACAGCACCGGAATTCTGACTCTAAATAGGATTTTGTTGAAGCCTGTGGCAATCTCTGCTTGCCATTTGGCTGGTGGACTACTCCACTATTTTAGGCATTTCTTTTTGTAAACTTCAGAGCTGTGCAAATTGGACTGAAAATTGTACTAATTCTAGACTTTGTCTGGGGAAATACATTTGCATCTATATCATCCTTTCTGTTTGACAGATGAGTAAAAGGAGTCACAGAGGTGTTGCTTGCTTGAGACCCTAAAACTCACAAGTAGAAGCTGCTAGGTTCCTATTCTGTCAGAGTAAATGGTGCTACTATTTTTGGTTCAGTGTTCTTTTCCATTTCTGGTTATCGTGATCAGAGAGAGACACATTCTATTTTGTTTCTAAGATACTCTCTGATCTCTTTCAGGCAACTTGCAAGCCATGTATTGCCCAGGAATTCACATGTAGTAGGGTCCTTCAGGGGTGGTGGCAGGTGGAGGGAGGAAATGATAAAGCCTGTGTAACAAATTTAAATATTATCCCAATCTCTGTGCCAGGAAATACAAGGAAATCTGTGAACTTAACCCTTCTCTGTAATAACTTGTCAAAACCTGTTATCTCCTCAATGCTCTGCCCTTTGAAAAGAGCCAGAGGGGACTAAATCTCACCAGCCATGAGTAACATTCTTTGAAAAAGCATTTAAGAAGTTTAAAGGGGCAAAAATTATCTTATGCATTTGGAAAAAACCTAAAAATTCCATCTATATGCTAAAAAGGGTAATATGAAAATAGAGCCTAATAATACAGTAGTAATCAGATTAGGGGGAAATTTGTGCCATACCATCCCAGGAAGGGTGGGTTTGGTTTCATGGGTACAAGGGAGGTGCACACATTCCCTGCAGCAACTCAGAAGATAGAAAAGAGCAATTGGTGGCACCTGTGGCTCAAGCGCAGGGTGCTGGCTCCATATGCCAGAGGTGGTGGGTTCAAGCCCAGCCCTGGCCAAAAACTGCAAAAAAAAAAAAAAAAAAAAAAAAGAAAGAAAGAAAAGAAAAAAGCAATTGGAGAGATGGTTATAGATAGAGCCAGAATTTTCCAGTGTGTTTTTCAGTTGAAGGGGAATATTTTACAACTCAGGAGATGTGGGTTACCATCCCCTTCCTCTCTCCATCATCTACCACTAACCTGTTACTATTCCCAAGTGGGAATAAAAGAAAAGTGAGAGCGGTGAGTGGGATGTTCACCTTGTAAGTGCGTGGATTCACCATGTGCCTTATGCTTCCATAAGTCATCCCTTCTTTCATCCTTCTCCAAGGGACAGACTCCTCTGTTCTCATGATAGCTGTGACACTTTCTTGGTCAGGCTTTCTCCCCATCTTTGCTTTTAGGGAGGCTTTTGCCCTGTTCCCAGGCTTGCTGCAGTGCCAGTGATCCTTTCCTGTCTGACTGCTCCCTAGATTGTGAGACCCTTGAGGGCAGAGGCTGAATTTCTCTGTCTATTTCCCCAGCATCTGCCAGGGTGCCCACACCATAAGATCTTAATGATATTAATATCTGCCAATCCCATAAACAGGGTCTAGAAGAAGACGGGTCAGGCCATACCTTTGTGAACTTGCCCAGGATTCACAAACACACCCTGGTCAAGTTTTGTCATAGAAGTTCACTCTTTTTTCTGATCAACACAATTCAAATGTGCCACAGAAGTTTAACCATAGATTCCAGTGTGCTGTGGGATATTTTAAAAAAGGTTGAAAAACACTGCTCTAGAATCACCACTGGGACATCTTAATGGTCAAGGTGACCCCTTGACTCTCTCTGACACCCCAGTGAAATTGTGATCCGTGGACACTGCCTGTACAATATCTCTTGCAGCAGTTCTATCTGGAAGAGACTTGTACTGGCTCTTTCTTTGCTTGGCATCCCAGCAATGTGCTGGAGGATTGTCTTAGAGCTTGGAGACTAAGTGCATGGACTCCAGTTAGATCGTCTACATTTAAAATCACTGCTTCCATTCACTAGCTATGACACCTTGGGCAAGGTAATTAATTGCCTCAGATTGGACTGCTATAACGGAATAGGATAGACTGGGTGGCTTAAACAACAGATATCTGTTTCTGAGAGTTCTAGAGGCTACAAGTCCAAGAGCAAGGTGTTGGTCAATAGTAGTTCCTGGTGAGGGACCTGTTCCTGGTTTGCAGATGGCTGTGGCTTCAATGTGTCCTCACATGGCAGAGAGAGATCATCTTTCTCGTGTCTCTTCTCACAGGGGCACTAATCACACTCATAGCCTCTGCCCTTATAATCTGATTGTATCCCAAAAGCCACATCTCTAAATACCAGGGCTTTAACACATGAATATTAGTTGGGGGAGGAGTTGGCAAGAAAGGGGGACACTATTACTTCTCTGAGCAATTTCCTTAACAGTAAAATGGTGTGATAATAATAGCACTTAGCACATAGAATTGTTTTAGAAGATTAGGTATATTAATGTCTCTATAGCTCTTGAAGCAGTCCCTGGTACACAGTAAGCACCGTTTAACACATTAGCTGCCATGTGAGTTGAAGCTTTTGAGGCAAGACCTTGTGGAGCATATATAACTCACATCTCTTGATCTAATTTGACCTAATAAAATACCCCAAGGGAAAAAAAAATTTTTTCTAGCATGGCAGACAATGTGTTAACTTCTTGCTCTTCTTGAAGATTTCAAGGTTTGCCAAAGAATAAAAATGAAAGGGGATTCATATGAGTTATTGTCAGCAAAATTCTAGGGAACACCATACAGGAAACATTTGATATTTTGCCATTCTGTAAGTCTAGGTTACATCAAAGGAAGCAATTGTTCAGGTTTTGATGCCTATTTCCCTACTTTCTATTTGGTTGACAGGATGAAATCCTTTGGTCAGATAATCTCTGCAGCCTGGCACCTTCATCTCAAGAATCTTGATCATTATTCCCTAGGGTAGGTGGGCAACCTGCAGCCTTACGGAAACTTGTGGACTTGCTGGTCCTTAAGTTTGGCATTTTGACTGAATCCAAATTTTATATAACAAATCCTTTTCTTAAAAAGGGTTCAGAGGGGAAAGATGAAGCTTTTCTTGTTTCCTTTTATGCTTAAAAAAGAATGATCTTAAAATCAGAAGGATCTTGAAATCAGAAGGCCACCATTTCCCCCACCCCTTTCACTTGTTTAAATCCTTTTAGACGGAAGCTTTCCTCTCAAATCTTCATTAATGATGGTAGTCCACATTAATTTCTCTTTTCTAAATTCTATAACACAATCATCAGTGAATTAGTTTGCAGTCCCACCAACAGTGTAAGAGTGTTCCCCTCACTCCATATCTGCGCCAGTATCTACAGCTTTGGGACTTTGTGATGTGGGCTAACCTTACCGGGATTAGGTGATATCTAGGGTGGTTTTGATTTGCATTTCTCTGATGATTAGGGACAATGAGCATATTTTCATGTTTGTTAGCCATTCATCTGTCTTCCTTAGCAAAGGTTCTATTCATGTCTCTTGCCCAGTGGCATATGGAATTTGTTGTTGTTGTTGATTCATCTGAGTTCTCTGTAGATCCTAGTTACCAAGCCTTCATCCGATTGGTAGTATGCAAATATCTTTACCCATTCTGAAGGTTGTCTGTTTGCTTTGGTTGTTGTGTCCTGAGCTGTACAGAAGCTTTTAATTAAGTTCCATTTATTTAAGTTTAGTTTAATTAAGTTCCATTTATTTATTTTTGTTGTTGCAGTTGCCACAGATGTTTTCTTCATAAAATCTTTCCCCAGACTGATATCTTCAAGTGTTTTCCCCACACTTTCTTCGAGGACTTTTATTATTTCATTTAAATCTTTTATCCATCTTGAGTCATTTTTTTGTGATTGGTGAAATGTGTGCATCCAGTTTAAGTCTTTTACATGTGGTTATCCAGTTCTCCCAACACCGTTTATTGAATAGGGAGTCTTTTCCCCAGTGTGTGCACTTGTTTGGTTTATCAAAGATCAGGTGGCTATAAGATGTTAGTTTCATCTCATGGTTTTCTATTTGGTTCCAAATGTCTAACTCTCTATTTTTGTGCCAAGACCATGCTGTTTTGATTACTATGGACTTGTAATATAGCCTTAAGTCCTGTAGGGTGATGCCCCCA
>CAUYQV010098196.1:0-29487 GCA_963574575.1 Galagoides demidoff | reverse complement strand
AATGGCAGGTCTATTTTTAGATCTCGATAGTGTTCTCCAAACATCTTTTCAAAAGGAGCGTATTCATTTGCCTTCCCACCAGCAATGTAGAAGTCTTCCCTTGTCTCCACATCTAAGCCAATGTCTCTGGTTTTGGGATTTTGTGTTGTGGGCTAATCTTACTAGAGTTAGATGATATCTCAAAGTGGTTTTGATTTGCATTTCTCTGATGATTAAGGATGGTGAACATTTTTTCATGTGTCCGTAGGCCATGCGCCTGTCTTCTTCTAAGAAGTTTCTCTTCAAGTTCCTTTCCCACCCTGAGATGGGATCACTTGTTCTTTTCCTGCTAATACATTTGAGTTCTCTGTGGATTCTGGTTATTAAACCTTTGTCAGAGACATAACCTGCAAATATCTTCTCCCATTCTGAGAGCTGTCTGCTTGCTTTCCTTACTGTGTTCTTGGCTGTGCAGAAAGAAGCTTTTTAGTTTGATCAGGTCCCAGTGGTGTATTTTTGATGTTGCTTCAATTGCCTGGAGGGGTCCTCTTCATAAAATATTCACCCAGGCCGATTTCTGCAGTTTTCCTTGCACTTTCTTCTAGTATTTTTATAGTTTCATGTCTTATATTTAAATGTTGAATGCAGCAAGAGGCTATCTTAATTAATGGTGAGAGGTGTGGGCCCAGTTTCAGTCTTCTATAGGTCGCCAGCCAGTTCACCCAGCACCATTTGTTAATTAGAGAATCTTTTCCCCACTGAATGTTTTTAATTGACTTGTTAAAGATCAAATAACTGTAAGTAGCTGGGTTCATCTCTTGGTTCTCTATTCTGTTCCATACATCTGCCTCTCTGTTTTTGAGCCAGTACCATGCTATTTTGATCACTATCGATTTATAGTATACTCTGAGGTCTATTAGCGTAATTCTTCCCGCATTGTTTTTATTTCTGAGTAATGTCTTGGCTATTTGAAATTTTTTCTGATTCCATATAAAATGAAGTATTATTTTTTTGAGATCTTTAAGGTATGACAGTGGCGCTTTAATAGGGATTTCATTAAAATTGTATATTGCTTTGGGTAGTATGGACATTTTAACAATGTTGATTCTTCCCAGCCATGAGCTTGGTATGTTTTTTCATTTGTTAACATCTTCAGCTATTTCTTTTCTTAGAGTTTCATAGTTCTCTTTATAGAGATCTTTCACATCCTTTGTTAGGTAAACTCCCAGATATTTCATCTTCTTTGGCACTACTGTGAACAGAATAGAGTCCTTGATCATTTTTTCAGCTTGACTGTTGGTGGCATATACAAAGGCTACAGATTTATGAGTGTTGATTGTGAAACCTGAAACGCTACTGTATTCCTTGATCACTTCAAAGAGTTTTGTAGTAAACTCCCTGGTGTTTTCTAGATATATAATCATATCATCTGCGAAGAGTGAAAGTTTGATCTCTTCTGACCGTATATGGATACCCTTAATTGCCTTTTCTTCCCTAATTGCAATGGCTTAGACTTCCATTACAATGTTAAAAAGCAGTGGAGACAATGGGCAACCTTGCCTGGTTCCTGATCTGAGTGGAAATGATTTCAATTTAACTCCATTCAGTACAATATTGGCTGTGGGTTTGCTGTAGATGGCCTCTATCAGTTTAAGAAATGTCCCTTCTATACCCATTTTTTTAAGGTCTTCTGATCATGAAAAGATGCTGGATATTATCAAAAGCTTTTTCTGCATCAAATGAGAGAATCATATGGTCTTTTTTTTTTTAATTAGTTTATGTGATGAATTATATTTATAGATTTACATATATTGAACCAGCCTTGAGAACCTGAGATAAAACCCCCTTGGTCAAGGCGTATAATTTGTTTGATGTGTTGCTGGATTCTGTTAGGATCTTGTTGAATATTTTTGCATCATATTCATTAGTGATATTTGTCTATAATTTTCTTTTCTTGTTGGGTCTTTTCCTGGTTTGGGGATCAAGGTGATGTTTGCGTCATAGAATGTATTCCTTCTTTTTCTATATTTTGGAAAAAGTTGAGCAATATAGATACTGGTTCCTCTTTAATGGTAGAATTCTGATGTGAAACCATCTGGTCCTGGGCTTTTCTTTTTAGGGAAATTTTATATAGTTGATGCTATTTCAGAACTCGATATAGGTCTGTTCAACATTTCCACTTGCTTCTGGCTAAGTCTAGAAAGGTGGCATGTTTCCAAGTATTGGTCAATTCCTTCAGATTTTCATATTTATGAGAATAATGTTTCTTGTAATATTCATTAAGGATTTTTTGAATTTCTCAGGAGTCTGTTGTTACTTCATCATTACCATTTCTGATTGATGAAATAAGAGATTTTTACTCTTTTTTTCCTGGTTAGGTTAGCCAAAGGTTTATCTATTTTATTGACCTTTTCAGAAAACCAACTTTTTGATTTATTGATCTGTTGTATAATCCTTTTGTTTTCAATTTCATTTAAATTCTGCTCTAATTTTGGTTATATCTTTTCTTCTGCTGGGTTTGGGATTGGAATGTTGCTTGAGATGTCCCATTAAGTTCTGCTCTCTTGCTGAAGGCTTTAAGTGCTATAAATTTCCCTCTTCGGACTGCCTTTGCGGATCCCAGAGGTTCTGAAAATTCATGTCTTCATCATTTTGTTCCAATAATTTGGTAATTTCCTTCTTTATCTCGTCTGTGACCCAGCTATCATTCAGCATGAGGTTATTTAGCTTCCATGTTTTTGTATGAGTCTGCAGATTCCTATTGTTACTGAGTTCAACTTTTATTCCATGATGATCCAAGAAGATGGCAGGAATAATTTCTATTCTTTTAAATTTGCTGAGGTTAAACTTGTAACCTAAGATGTTGTCAATTTTGGAGTATGTTCTATGAGCTGATGAGAAGAATGTGTATTCAGTTTTGTTAGAATGGAATGTTCTGTAGATATCTGGTAAATCCAATTGTTGAATGGTTAAGTCAAAAATTTCTTTGCTTAGCTTCTTTTTGGAGGATTTATCCAGCACTGCCAAAGGAGTGTTAAAATCTCCGACTATTATGGTGCTGGAGGAAATCAAGTTGCTCATGTCTGTTAGAGTCTTATAAATTGAGGCACATTCTGGTTGGATATAAATGTTACTAATTGAAATCTCGTTATGTTGAGTATTGCCCTTAACAAATACGAAGTGACTAACCCTATTTTTCCTTACTTTTGTTGTTTGAAAGCCTATTGTGTCTGCGAATAAAATTGCAACACCTGCTTTTTTCTGACTTCCATTTGCCTAGAATATAGATGATGATCCCTTTACCCTGAGTCTGTATTTATCTTTTAAGGTAAGATGAGATTCTTGTATGCAGCAGACATCTGGCCTGAGTTTTTGTATCCAGTCAGCCAGCCTGTGCCTCTTTAGAGGACAATTCACATTAATTGAGAATATTGATAAGCCTGATAGAATTTTGGGTATGAAGTTTTTCGCAAGTCCAGTGGACATTTTTAATCCTTTCACCACTGGTGATCAAAATTTTGGAATTTGATCAAAAGTTTCTAACTGAGTTTACTTTTGTGGTGGAGGATTGTGCTGGTCATTATGGAGCATAGGTCTGAGAACATCCTGGAGAGCTGGTTTAGTTATGGCAAATTTCTTCAGCATGTGAATGTCATTAAAGTATTTAATTTCTCTATCATAAATGAAACTCAGTTTTGCTACATACAGGATCCTGGGTTGAAAGTTATTTTGTTTTAGGAGATTAAAAGTCAATGACGGCTCGGCGCCTGTGGCTCAATTGGCTAAGGCGCCAGCCACGTACACCTAAGGTGGCGGGTTCAAATCCCCAGCCCGGGCCTGCCAAACAACAATGATGGCTGCAACCAAAAAATGGCCGGGAGTTGTGGTGGGCGCCTGTGGTCCCAGCTACTTGGGAGGCAGAGGCAGGAGACTCGCTTGAGCCCAGGCGTTGGAGGTTGCTGTGAGCTGTGATGCCATGGATGGCACTCTACCCAGGGGGATAGCTTGAGGCTCCGTCTAAAAAAAAAAAAAAAAAAAAAAAAAAGATGTATCTGTTCTGACTGACCTGGACCTTTCGAATTTTTAGATATTTTATCATTACTTTTGCTTGGAAACCAGTAGTATAAATTAAAGGCTAAAGGGATTACTTGTATGCTTTTTGCCACACAAAGATACACATAGAACTTCCCCTGCTTCCTCCCCATACACAAAGTCACGTAAAAATTAATATAGAGCAGATTAATTTGTAGAAGGTTCTGTATATAATGTATATCAAGTGAAATCTTCAGGATCAACATCTATGATTATAAGGGGTTCCGATGGTACAGAGAGAGAAGAGGCGTTGTAGTGTAAACAGGAAGAGGCTTCACTGATATGAAAGGGAGCTCCGGAGGTGAAACGGCCCATGGTAGGTGCTCCTCCTTGAGTCAGAATAGCCAGGCCTCGATTATGCCTCCATCAGTCCCGGAGGGTGCTGACTCAGGACAGAGAGGCTCTCAGATGAAATTGCTCTCTGCAGCTCAGGCCATCCCTAATGCTGCTGGCAGCTGATGGGTCTCTGCTGACAGGACTCCCGTCACCAGAGGCAACAAATCCTTTTAAGAGAGATCGAGGTGGTACATGTCCATGTCCAACACAAATCAACACTATGGTTTTATTACCTCACTCAAAAATGATTAATGTGCTTTACAATATTTTTCTCTTTAAACACACAGACAGAAATCAAACTTTAAAACTCTCTATTTTGGTGTATGTATAACATATTCAAATTAGAGTTATTAATATGTGTGAGACTGAATACCTTCCTATAATCTAATAATCCAAATTAGTTTCTCACATGGTTTCAATTTTTTGGTTTCTCTATTTCTTCTTTTTCTCTCCTTTCTTTATAAAATATTCCCCCCACCCAAACTCTGGGTAGATGAGTAATATAAGATGTGTCTGTTTTAACTAACATCATGAAAGGAGTGACATTACAGATTTTGGAAACCATTTACGGATTCCTCAACCATTGATAAACTCACACATGTGTCACATGTCAGGGTTGGAGTTATACCATACCATTTGATTTCCTCTACTTACCCTGCCATTATTTTTTAAAATTACCTTGTTGACCAGAACAAATTTGGAAGATCCTAAACGTGAAGTTTGATAATTAAGTCTGTTAAGTCGTCCTACAAAAATGTTACATACCCTATTGCTAAAGATCACTGCAGGCATTTTTGAAGTATCCCCCTTGGAAAGCAACGGACCAATGCCAACACCTGGTCCCCCCTTCAAAGCAGTTTTGGAACTTTTCTTCTGGAATGTCCATCAAAGTTTTCATCATATTACTTTTGATGTCTTAAATCTCATCAAAATACCCAGTATTTTATCTTTACGTAAAGAGAAAATTCATGGGAGGCCAGATCAGCTGAGTAAGGAGTATTGTTCCAGTACAGTTATTTGTTTCCTGGCTAAAAACTCCCTCACAGAAAGTGCCATGTGAGCTGGGGCACTGGCATGATGTCAGAGCCATGCGTTGTTGGCCAAGATTTTCAGTTGAGCTTTTCCTGTTTTTAGACTGATGTTTATTTGGTCTGCTGTGCTTCTCACAGTCAGTAGATGATTTCAACACACAATTCCATGAATTTTTACCTTGCTTCCCTCGGTGCTGCTTGATTGGCCACCCTGACCTTTTCTTAAAAATTAGTAACACTTTCTCTCCCCTCAGAAATGTGAATGATCCATATGTACACTGCCCTTTTCTTCATATAATTATCCCCATAAACTTGCAGTAACGTGTTCCTGATTTCACTTTTACTCTTGCCAAGCTTAACAACACATTTGCAAATGTTTGTTTATTGCTCTAATTCAAGCTCCAACATTCTCCCAATGGCACACAGAAACACACAGTAACAATAATGAATGCCGCTCAGCAAGACATCAGCACCTATCAACACAAACGCAAGTAGAAAACGATGCTATACAGAGTTTAAGAAACCCTACGGAGCTGTTTGTGCAGTGCTGCCAACATAAGTACATGACGGCAAGTTCACAAGCTTAATTTAATAATATGAATATTATCATCTGTTTGGAACAGCATAAATTACAAAACAGAGCTGAGATAAAGATTACATACTATATTTTATGGAGGTACAATTCCAGGGCATCTAGAATGCAGAGAAAAGGACTATGGAGCAGGGCAGAGGGAGAGTGGGATGAGTAACTTTAAGTACTAACTTGATTGGGCCAAGGAATGCCCAGATTGCTACTTAAACATTATTTCTGGGTATGTCTGTGGGGTGTTTCAGAAAGAGATTAATATTTGAATTGGTAGACTCAGTAAGGCAAATGGCCCTCTCCAATGTAGCTGGATCTTACCAATTAGTTGGGTCCTGAGTAGAATAAAAAGGTAGAGGGTGGTTGAAGTAACCTTGTCTGATAGCTGAGCTGGAATATCCATCTTCTCTTGCCCTTGCATATATGTTTTTATAAGTTGATAAGAATGCATATCATTTTAAACAGTCTCCTGTATTAAGGCCATTTACTTAGAGATTTCAAGATATGAAATGAAAGACAGCATAATATAGTGAATCAAATCCTTGGTTTATGAATCCATAGACCTCAGTTCTATTCTTGGACCTCACGTGTTCTCTATAACTTGGAGAAAGTCATGTTTTACTTCTTTTCCTAATAATGATGATAAATTTGACCTGCCTGAATCTCCAGTCTTTAGACCTGGACTGGAACTTAGAACTGGCTCTTTACCTCTCAGCCCTCCAAACCACACAGCGTTCCCGGATCTCCAGCTTGCAGATGTCACTTCTCAAACGTCATTAAGTGTGTGACCCACTACCTTATAATAAATCTCTTCTGTTTCTCTGGAGAACCCTGAATAATAAAGAGAGTAAATACAAAGTTATTGCTAAAGATATCATCACAAGGAAATACAACTGCTTTGCTGGTCATTCCGGATGTCACCTGAGAAGCTGTCAGAGGGAGGAAGAATAAAGAAGTGATTGTCTTGCTCCTTCCAATCACCTTTTCTTGCTGTACAAAATTCACTCCAGGAACGTTGATTCTCCCAAAACTCTGTGGTTCTTTATGGATCCCCCCAAGTGGTCACTGAAAAAACCAGATTCCTCTTCCCACAGCGTGGTCCCTCATCAGAATCTGGGCCGAGTGAAGGAACCAGAGCTCCCATAGCCCCAGTGACATTGGGATGAAAGCTGTGCCCAGTGAGGCCCGAGTGAGCGCAGCTAACAAATATATGATAATTTATGCAAATTGGATCCACCGTAAACCACTTAATAATATTCCACATGGCATTGTATCAATACAAATAAAAACAATAGCCCTCTTTATTAACTTACAATAAAAATTCAGAGTAGAAAATGACATCAGAAATCACACAGACAGGCCAATTTTACCATCATTATTAGGAAAAGAAGTATAAGGTGACTTGCTCAAAGTTACAGAGAACATATGAGATCCCACAATAGAACTGAGGTCTATGGATTCACAAACCAGGGATTTGACTCACTGTATTAGACTGTGTCTCATTTCATATCTTGAAATCTCTAAATAAATGGACTTAATACAGGATCCTGTTTAAAATGATATACGTCTTACCAACTTTATAAAAATTTATACGCAAGGAAATAAACATATGGAAAGGCAAATTATTAATATGGTGCAAAGATCTTCTGATATTACAAAGGTAAATCCTGCCAGCTGCCTTAGCCTCGTGAGGTGAACTTCTACCATGTTCGTCCTGGCAATGACCTTACAGATTATCAAGTTCGTGGAATGTTAATGTGGGGTCAGTGGACCTCTTCCTAAAGGGGGCTGCTGAACTTACATACAAAACATTGGAATAGGTGCATTTTCATGAGAAGAAGTGTTATAGATTTATAAGGTTCTCAAAGAAGTCTGTGAAAGCTTAAAAAGGTGAAAAAAATAGGAGAAGGGGATGAGGAGGAGGGAGAAGCGTGGAAGAAGAAAAGCCTCACTCAAAATCAGCTGCCTGATGTTGTCCCAGAGGGAACAGAACCTCAGAGAAATAGGGAGTAATAGTCTCAGCTTCATAATGTGAGTGAGTGGAGAACTGGAGCTAAGTTACTGCTCTTGTGAGTCTCGGTCCTGTGCAATTTTCACTAACAAAACTCTTCTCTAGAGTTTTTCGGACCCTTAGTTTTTTGGGTTTTGTTTTTTAAGAAGCAAGAGTTAGTAAAAGATAAGAAAACTAAATAAAATCAAAGATACTTTTATTCATCCCTGTAAAGAGGGCTTATAGGTCAAATGTCCGTATTTTTAAACATGAAAAGTGAAAATGCAAGACCTTTTTCCTCTCCCAAGCTCTGTCTCTGTTAGGGGATGACCATGCTGATCTGGAATCCAGGACTTTACAGCTCTGTCTCTACTGCTACTTTGTGTTCCTTTTGTCCCTGAAAAAGTGAAGAATGAACAGAAATTAATTGACAGCATGCATGTCAGTTGTACGTTCACAAAAGTAAAAATTTATAAACTCTTTCTATGGCTTAAGACTGAGAAAAATAATTTTGTACATCTTTGAAAGTGCGTTTGTTTTAAACTGGAAAGTAATGGAACAATAGCTGTGGTGTCTCTTTAATCATGCCCCTTTTTGGTCAAATATATAGATGTATGTGTGTGTGTGCAGATAGATATATATATACAGAGAGAGAAAGGCATAAGCTGTTATTTATTTCTAGCTAAATATGAATAAAAGCCTTTTGGAAATTATCTAATTATCTAGCAAACCTGTTAATTAATTTTTACTTTACATCTGTCATTAGAAGACTTTTTTTTTTTTAAAGACAGAGTCTTACTTTGTCACTCTTGGTAGAGTGCCGTGGAATCATAGCTCTTAGCAACCTCAAACTCTTGGGCTCAAGTGATTCTCTTGCCTCAGCCTCCCTAACAGCTGAGACTACAGGCACCCACCACAACGCCCAGCTGATTTATAGAGATGAGATCTAGCTCTGGCTCAGGCTGGTCTCAAACCTGTGAACTCAGGCAATCCACCCGCCTCGGCCTCCCAGAGTGGTAGGATTCCAGGCACGAGCCACCACTCCCAGCCTCATTAGAAGACTTTTTAAAGTAATTTTCATTATTTAATATAAACTTTGATTTTTATACAATTCTCAATAATCATTTAGATTTCAAAAGACATTTAAAAAAATCTCCCTACAGACATAAAGCTAGTGTTTTCAGGATGGGTGTTTATTAAGAAGAGCTTGAGCACTGACAAGGTTTTAGAAGGTTTTGGAACTTCTTCAGTTGTATTTTCTTTCAGGATGAAGCCACACTCTGCACGTTGCAGGCCACGCTCCTTTCAGTAACTGTCTCCTTTTGCTGCAGTAACTTGACCTACATGCCAACTTTTTTCCTCTTCTTGCTGACATATTCCTTGTCACCAGTTATTACCATGTCCCAACAATAGAGGAGAAAAACCTAGGCATGAGGTATGCTTTTGGTATTTGTCTGGGTGTGGACGAGGAACAGCAGCTGCAAAGCTCCATAAGCAAACTGAGCCTCCCAGCTACTCTCAAGTTCTCCTTCCTTTATTTCACCTTTCATCTTCTTGATTAGATTGCAGTTTGCTACTCGAAACAACTAGCACTGAGCTTTACGGGAGTGTTTAGCTTTTCCTTTACAATTTTATGCCCATTAGGAATTACCAGAATGGTGAAGTCCCATCATTTTCCCTGCCCCTTACCCTGACTGAGAAAGGGGTGGGGCTTTTAATCTTGCAGATATATCTACACCACCCACCAAACTTCCTCAGCTCTCTTTATTTTTTTTCCATTTCTCTCCTGAGTGGAGTTATAGGTGATACTTCCTAGGACTTTGTTTTCTCACCTAATTCCCAACCCTCTCCCTAATCCACACTGAGCAGAATTCAGGGCTAATTATACTGCCCTCAGCTAAGGCGTATCAGTATTTTGAAACTACAAAAATTGCCAGTTTTCTTTGGCACCCTCTCATTGTTTTCTTGTATGGGGCTCATATATTTTTGCTGTTTAACTTTTTCTTTTGTCCAATTGTTTGATTTTCTTATGAGAAAACTTGTACTATCTTAGCATAAGTTCACTAGCTTACAATAAAAGTATAGAAAAAATAACTTTGAGTGACTAAAATATGTGTGTGTTCACAGAAGCACTGGGACGGTCAGTGTTAAAGGCCAAGTGCACTGAGTGAAGGGACCACTAATCCTCTTTCAGTGTTTACTTCCCATTGCATTTTCTCCCTATTTCTTTGATTTATTTTTCTCACCTACCAGAGGCTGTTGTGTCTTTTGTTGTGTGCTCTGAATAGTCACAGCACATTCTATCAAGGGTCTTAAGAACACACATGAATTTTAGCATTCTTATTACTCATGGTGAAGAAAGATTGAATGGGAGTGGTTGAAATCTTACAGGGGGGCCCTGCTCCTTCCTCCATTCCCCATGCCAATGTGCACATGTGTGTACACCCACATAGAAACACACACACATGGTCATCACAGCCTAGAGTATGTATCCCACCCAGATGTCAAATTAGAAATACAATGTTTAGAGATTTCATTTTTGTCTTGACTTCTCTCATTGGGGTCAAGTGGTGTGAGTTCACATTAAAACCTTCCCCCACTATCAAGAAAGCTGATGGGTTTCAATGAAGACAGCACCTACCACTACTAAAAGCAGAACTGGAAAGCAGACAGCTACCTGCCAAGAAAAACCCTAGTCCAGGAAATTAGCTGATGTTGCTGGGCTAGTAATGCTGCCAAGACTACCCAGTATTCCTTGTGGCTACAGGGTTCCATTACGTTAATAGAAGACTCTCACACTGGCTAGAAATTAATGCACTCTTATCATTCAGCAGTGAAAGTTATGCTGACTTTATCAAAGTCAAGATGGCAAAGCAGCTAATTGAATAAAATTGCCATAGCAATACTACGTATCACAATTTCAGAACTGTCTAGTGTACGTGCAGAGAGGAGATTGCATTTATTTAGCAAAGCTGCAAGCACATGTGCATAGGCACAGACACAGGATACTGTATGAGATTGTATTGATACATACAATATCAAGTAGGACATATATATATATATATATGTTAGAAAATATATACATACATACCTGTACTTATGCACAGGTGTACTTGTGAGCCACAGAAGGTGCCCAGCATGCTGCAAAAGTGAGAATTTGGAGGTGGAAGCAGCTCGTGTGGGCCATTCTCATGGGCAGTATTAGAAGTGTCAAGTGGACATCCACCTTCAGATCAGTCATGAAGAGAGAGCATTGTGAATCGAAGAGAAGCGACATGAGTCACCCAGAGTGGCGGAGGGGGAAGTTAGGGGCACATGGGAAGGCAGGCACACGTGGGGAAGGCACAGAAGGGAGAATCCTGAAACTGGACACTGCCCTGACAACCCCTGACTGGTCATTATCATGTTCAACAATAGAGGAGAAAAACATCGGCATAACGTGTTTGTTTGGTTTTGGCTTTGCATTGAGAATCTGCCTCTGTGGGAGGTACTGCCAAATATGGAGGCCACAGGTTGACACAGAGAGCTATCTAAAAGCTGTGTGGTGGCACTGGTCTGGAAAGAGAGCACAGTGGTGACTCACGGGTTTACAAATCCAGGGTGTCACACCTGCTGCCATTTAAAAACCCTAGACCCACAGTGCTGTGTCTACCCAGGGGTCAGATCCATTATAGTCACCTTCCCATTGTCCCTGCCAGTCCAGGGTTGGGGAGTGGGGATAGTGACACTCTTGTTCATCCTGTGGGTAGGAGCCACACATACCCACTGCCACTGGGGGACCTGGGCAGCCTGACAATTGCCTCTGCCTGTAGACGAGTGGAGCTGGGTTTAAATCAGTATCTGATTGACAAATGCAGGAACATGAGGATCTGAGTGGGGCAACTCTCAAGACAGAGAAGACTAGGAGTCACAACTGCCAGGCCAACAAATACTGCCACCAGAAGGTTTCTACTAGGCAGCTCTTAAGCAGACACTAGCTGATAATCATTGCCAACAGGCATATGGCGGGAAGGCTGAACTCAAGCCACAGGCTGACACACTGCTGCCTGCAGATCTAACCGAGCCAGCCCTCAAGCGGGCATGAGCTGACAACACCACCTGTCATGAGCATGTGAGGCACTGCACCAAGGCTGGCACATGGCTGGCAAGCACTGCTGTCTGTGGGTCTCAGCAGGCAGTCTCCAGTCAGGGCAGGACAGTGTTGGAGGGCAGGAGATAGACACTCAAGTCACCTGGGGTGACAGGCACCACCACCCACAGATTTGAGTAGGGTAGATCCTAGGCCAGCTTGGGCTGACAATTGCCACCACCCACAAGCTTGGTTGGGACTGTGACCAAGCCCGTGCAGGCTGACCTGACGAATGCCACTGTTAACTAGATGGGGCTGTCACTCTCTCTGCAGCATAGGGACTGGCAGTAACAACCCCAGGGAGAGGGTAAGGCAGAAACTGTAAGACTTCAGGAATTCATGTTTTAAGTTTTCTTGACAAACTAATTTTAATATTCCTTACATTGACGACACAGTTTAGCTAATGCGTTATCAATACTTTCATTTACAGTGATGTATGAGTTTTGTTAACTCTGCTAATGTGAGTAATTCTTGTCAAATTGGAATCAAATCAGTAAAAATTTTAATCATTCTCCATTTGTTGATATAATGTGTATTTTGTCATTAATTAGATCATCAAATAATCCAAGATTTTTACTTTATGTTTCACTATCGTGAAATTTATCTTTCTTCTTCAGGATTTTCTGCCTTGAGTATGGTTTACTTGATATTTTGTCTGAAACTTCCAGAATTCAGCAAAAGAAGGGCCGTCAGATGTGCAAAGGTCCAACGTGCAGTGTTAGGATGCATAAAATGTGCAACTTCACGCTCAGACGCATTTACTGTTTATAGTCTTTCCAAGGTTTATGTCCTACAAAGACAGGAATTCTCATAGATCTATTTCCCTCTGTTCCTATGAAAGCTAAAAATAAGTGTCTGGTGGTTATTTAAATTGTTTATGCTATGTTGAGTTTAATCCTGGCAGGCAGGAAGAAACTTCCATATCCACTTGGCATCTATGGGAACTGAATCCTCTGCTCATTTGCATGTTACATAATTAGAAGTAGCTTTGAAAGGCTGGTGATGGCTATCTATATCGCAAACCCTGCTTCTTTTCCACTACCCTCTTTCTTCCAGTCCTGGTCATGTTATGACCTTAAACTCTGCAGTTTTGTATCACACTGTCAGGATGATGGGGAACAGCAACATTTTCCAATGAAGTGACTGCCACCCCCCAATATAACCCGTTAAATTCTAAGTAAACAATTGACCAACCTAAATTCCCCTTAGATGCATAAAATTCTTGGAGCCACAGTGATGTCACCAAACAAAAAAAGGAAATTTGTCAAGGGAGAACATGGAATAGACTCAGGCAGTAGTTTTAACAGGCTGTTGATAACATATTTTACTTTTGAAAATAATTGACTTTGTGAACCCAGCCGTAGAGTCCCTCTCAGGGCCTAGTAAGTTACCTGGGGAAGATAGTGGAGCTAAGGTTAAACTTCATGACAAATATGACTCTGCAGATGTGACACACAAGAAATTCTGTTCTTACAGACCTCCATGAAGTTCTGGCCAAGAGTTCAGGTTCAATAAAGACAACTGTACAAAGCCTTGGAATATGGCTTTGCAGTAATTTTTTTAGGTATAAAGCATAGAGAATCCTATATATGTGTGTGTGTGTGTGTGTGTGTGTGTGTGCGCGCGCGTACATATATAGGTATGTTTAGAATGTCATTGTTAAAATCAATGCACTGGGCAAAATAATTTTTCATGAGAATTCAAAATTCAAAACTGATACAGTTAAGAAAGGAAATCTACAATGGTAATCTGATAGATACCTAGACATATATACACATAACCTGTGAAACACCCAGACTATAACTTGATTAGTATCAACTTTTGTAAGGGTGGGTTATATATTTCAATCTGCTCTCCAGAATATAGATTTGACTAGGCAGAGGCTGATAATTAATTAACTAATTGATTAACCAAAAATATGTCTGAAATTATGTTTGGAGTGATGGAAGATGACTTAGCCCACCCTCCCGAGATAAGAACTAAACACGATAACATTGACAGCTAGTTAAGGAACATAATTTTCTATGTCAAAGAATGTAGTATTGTCAGCTTTATAAAGTGCCCGCCTAGGTAGAAATTATTTGCAGTGCATCTTGGAGATGTCATTGGATCAAAGGAAAATGCTCTCAGTAGGAGAAAACACAAGTACTTTGACCAAAATTTTGAAGATCAGGCATTTAAAAAAAAAAAAACCCACAAAACTAAGAGAATATGCTTTTTACAATAGCACTTTCTCTATTAAAAATAAATTTCAACTTTCTTAATCAAAGTCCCTAATCATTCTTACTGCAATAGTTTGTCTCAAACCTGCCAAGGAAAAGAAATAAAAGGCAAAAGCAAATGGTTTATTTAATGAATTTCTTACATCTTTGTTAAAAAAGACATAAAGGAATGGGCGTGCTCATGTATGAGATGGAGAGCTCCACGCATGAGACAAGTAATGCTGAGAGAATCTCTGGGGCTCCTGGACACAGAAAGGGACTATTGGGGCGTCTTCCCAAGGAATATGAGGGAGAAGGCTTTTGTTTCTCTGCTTCAGAGGGAACATGGTGGCAGGGAGTGGGGAGCTCACTGAAGGTTTCCACCTTCTCAGGCTTTAGTCTTATACACAAATTGATATGAAGTCCTGAGGCCTGATAGTCAAAGCTTGGACTACGGTGTCAAGAATAATTTTTCCCATCCATTGGCATATCCCCTTGGTCCATCTTCTCCTTATCCCACCTATCTGGTCTATAATATTATCCTGCACTAAATACATAATAAGTTTTCCAGCATCCTTCATTATTATCATCTTAGGCAGTTATCAAACATGTATTTGTATTACATACATATAATATATATATAACATATATATTAGTATTTTTTTTTTTTGTAGTTTATTTTGGCCGGGGCTGGGTTTGAACCCGCCACCTCCAGGATATGGAGCTGGTGCCCTACTCCTTTGAGCCACAGGCATATCTGTATAGTGTATCTTTTTGGAAAACTGTACATCTATATCTGACTGCACAGCAACTTTATAATTTTCATGCACAACCTTACCCCAATCCTCGAGAAGCATAGAACAATCATTACAAAAGATCCCTGGGGATTAAAATATTGTAGTTAAGAATTATCTTCCCAAAACATACCTGTAAGGCTTGTTTATTGTTGTCCTCTTAAACCAGATTGAAGATTCACATTTACTTTTGTAGTCAAGAATGTAGCAAATATGTTTTTATCTTTTTTATATAAAATGTTAATGGCATATTCTTTATATCAACCTAATAAAATTTAAATATACATTACATAATGAATTTTCAAACATAGTGTGTGTCTGCATTATGTTATTTCTAGTAAGAGAAGTCACAATGCATCCCTTGCCTGATCAAATATTACAATTACAAATATTACCACAATTCTCAGCACATAATATATAAATGTTATAACACCAATTAAGTAATTATTTAAATTAGTATGTATTTATGTAGTCTCATTCTAAATACAATGAAAACATACAGAGCTATAAATGTTTTCATTCTATATTCATATTGAAGGTTAATGAAATTGAAAATATGATTAACATAGGTAAATGATGCAAATAATAATTAGCAAAATAAAATGGAAAAAGAATGCCATTATAGACTATTTAGCAGTTAAAAGATGATTTACTGTGTCTTTATTTGAGATATATAAATTAACAATCATAGCAAATATTTAAATAATGAGAGTTCAGCATATCGTACATATTTACACATTTTTTAAGTAAAAGAAGACTGATTTTGGTTTGACAGTTTCTAACATAATATTTCTGCAAGATTTTCTAAATATATTGTGAATGACTGAGTACAGTCTGGCTAATGACTTCAGTGCAGAAATACAAATTGTGTTTTACATTCTTTACTTTTAACCAGCCATCTGTCCAAGGTGATGCCACTGGCAATAACTTTCCTTTCCCATTAAAATGTAACCAAAAGGGCCTTTCAACACATTCTTATTTATTCTGTCTAAAAAACAGCTCTTAAAACTGTAAACATTATAGATTTAGGATTAAAAACTTCCTTAGTAAAAAGTCATGTATGTTATTTTTTAAAAAGAGGAAATATAAGAAAAAATTGCAAGTACTATATATACAATCACAAAAAAATGGGTCATCCTTTTTACATCTTTTTATAATCTCAAGTTTTTCTAAAATGTGGTTAGAGTATTTTTAAAGGATATTTAGAATTGGAAATGATTCTGTCAAACTATCATATAAAACCTTGGAACATATTTTGCCTACTACCACTTTTCCCAAAGTTTAAAAAATATCTCTGTATGCTTTAAACATTACTTGTTAATTTGAAGTTATTATCATTCCAACCAGTACTGAAATGAAGTTTGCTTCTTTAAAAAATAAAAAGGAAAATAAATTTATCGAAACAATTCACATAAGAAAAATGCACAAATGCTATGTTACAGTTTGATGAACTTTTCACAAATTGAACACATTCATGTAATGAGCACCTGGATGGGGTAAGAATATCTCATCAGCCTCTGGGAGCCCTCTCTGTGGACCTCTTCCAGTTAGTACCACCTCCTCGGTCTAATCGCCTTCCTGACTTCTAATACCATAGACTGGGTGGTCTGTTTACATAAATGGAATCATGTGCTACGTTGTAACTTTTGTCTAGATTCTTTAGCTGAAGATTCTTTTTCTGAGCTTGATCCATAATGGTAGATACATTTTATTTTCATTCTCATTACAGTATAGTAATTCATTATGTAAATATATGAAAATATATTTATCTGTACCATAGTTTTCTATTGATGGACATTTGAGTAGTTTCTAGTTTGAGGCCATTATGACGAATGCTGAGATGAACATTCTGTACGTCTTTTGGTGAACATACCTACGCATTTCTGGTAGGATATGACTTGTTGGCCAGGTGGGGTGGCTCACGCTTGTAATCCTAACACTCTGGGAGGTTGTGGTGGGTGGATGTGTTGAGTTCAAGAGTTCTAGACCAGCCTGAACAAGAGTGAGACCTCAACTAAGAGATAAAAAAATTATACAGGAATTGTGGAGAGAGCCTTTCAGTCTCAACTACTCCAAAGGCAGAGGTTAGAGGATTGCTTGAATGAACACAGGAGTCTGAGGTTGCTATGAGCGAGGCTGAGACTATGGCACTCTAGCCTGAGACAACAGAGTGAGACTCTATCTCAAAAAAAAAAGAAATAGATATAACTTTTGGGTCAAAAGATATGCATAGATTCATATATATTCATAAATTTGTATAGATAATGTCAAACAATTTTTCAGTGTTTTCTGAAGTCATTGCATCAATTTACACCTGCTAATAAGACTGTTATGTGACTTTTAGTTTCTCCTCACTCTCACCAATATTTAGCACTACCATTCTTTTTCACTTGAGTCATCGGAAACACTTGCTTTTTTTTTTTCTGTGAAATCCTTTTCTAGGTAAAGTAATACTGTAAGAAATGATTAATCATTGCATTCCCATCATGTCCCTTGCATCGTTATGACTGTTTCAGCATTTGAAAATGACACACTTTCAATGTCAAGTGCAGCGCCACGTATACCACATAATGTGATACAATTATGTATACACGCTTTCATTCCCTTTGATTCAAAGTACTCAGTGTTTAGATGCAACCCTAGATTCTTCAGTATGTGGAAGCAGTAACATAAAATCACCATAAAGATACGTTCAGGTATCTTAACGGGTTACCTATCCAGGAATCTTCACGTCCATAGGCCAATCCTTATTTCAGTATTTCATCACTCGACACCAGGAATACATTCCGAGAAATGCATCTTTAGGCAATTTCTTCATTAAGCAAACAGCATACAATGTGCTTACACAAACCTGAATGGCAGAGCCCACTCCACAGCCAGGCTGTGTGGGATAGCCTCTTTCTCCTAGGCAACAAACCTTTACAGTATAGTACTATATTAAATATTAAAGGCAACTGTAACACAATGGTAGGTTTTTGTGTATCTAAACATAGAAAAAGTATAGTCAAAGTATAGCATGAAAGGTAAAAAGTGTCCTACATATCTAGAGAACTTATAATGAATGGAGAATGAAGGATTGGAAGTTGCTGTGGGTGAGTCATCGAGCGAGGGGTAAGTGAATGAGAAGGCCTAGGGCATCCCCGTACCCTACTGTACCCTTGATAAACACTGTACAATTAGGCCTTATTAAGGCCATGAATATACATTTTCTTTCTTCAATAATAAATTAACCTTAACTTACTGTGACTTCTTTACCTTATAAACTTCTTAGTGAGTTTTTTTTTTTTTAACTTTTTGGCTGTTTTTGTAAGAACATGTAGCTTAAAATACAAACATGTTGTGCACCTGCACAAAAATATTTTCTTTATATCCTATTCTCTAAGCTTTTTTCTGTTTCTACCATTTTTTTACCTTTTTAAACTCTGTCAACACTAAGGCTCACACACACACTTCAGCATCAGCCCACACAGGTCAAGGTCATCAATATCATTGTGTCTCACCTCTGTGTCTGTCTCACTGAAGGTCCTCAGAGGTAAGAACATGCATGGAACTGTCATCTTTCCAGTTTTCTTTTGGAACACCTGCTGAGGAAGTCCTGAGGCTGTTTTATGATTAACTTTTTCTTTTAATTAAGTAAAGAAAGTACATTCTCAAATTATGATAGAACATGGTATAGTAAATATGTAACTCAGTAACCTAGTTGTTTCCTATCATTGTCAAATAGTATGTGCTGTCCTTTCACGCCTGTCAGTGTGCAGTAAGGTCGTTTATGCCAATATCACAACGAACCAGAGAGTGATGTGTTAGACTCTGACTTTTCCACAGCTATGACATACGACAGTTTAAGGCCATAGGACAGTTTAAACGCCATTATGATCTCGTGTGATCACTTTTGTAGGTGCAGTCTGGTTTTGACCAAATGGTCATTATATACTGCATCACTGTATTCAAATAATTGAAGGACAAGGTTAGACCCTTCCAAAAACCATCATATAAAGATGGTGACCGTCCATTTCAAGGGATAGTCCTCCTGGTTTATAGCTCTTGATCTGGCAAAAATACCCTTTTTACCTAGAAAGATATCCTAGTTCGGGTGATTTATTATATGAACACCCTACTTATAACCCAAACCGTCTGACTTCCATTATTCTGCTTAGTTTAAGTAAAAAGCAGATCCTGTTTTTGAGTTGGTAACAGCCTAAAGTAATTTTCTACTTGACGTTTATCTGACTCACTCAGCTGATATTTGATGGACTATCTTGCTGTGAACATTATTTTGGGAACAAAAATATTTTCCTATTGACATAATCTGTGATTTCTAAGTTAGTCCCATAACATAACTGGAGTTCTCATGTTGGTACGTTCTGCTGCCAGGAGATCTTAAGTGAGACTTTCAGTGCTTTAAGGAGGATTCGTGATTGATTGCCTTACCACTGCCCCTAACTCCAAATATGAATTCATGTATTGATATGGAGTCCTTTCTCTCAGAAATATGATAAAATAGTTCATGTCATGATTTTATTTTCATTCTTTGTTAAATTGTCTCTTAGAGCAGCATGAAAATTGCCTGCTTTTAAAATGAGTCTTTCAGCATCATTAGAATGCTCTTCTAAGAGAATTTAATGCTTGGTGATAATGCAATCTGGCATAAGCTGGAGACAAAACAAGAGAAAATGAATGCTTATAAAGGATGCCGGTGTTGAAATTCCTTTTGCAACCTGAATCTATTAGGGAATACTATTTATTTTATATACCAAGTCCTTGGATTTATGTGGATTATATTCTATGGGTTTGCCCTGAGTAGTTCTGACTGTTGTAGCATAATAATATAGATCTCTGAAACACAATACTGACATGGGATAAAGTATATCTCAAAGGCAAATTCAGAATCAGCTTCCTTATAGGAAATATGTATTTCATGTTGAAGGGACCAACTTATTAACTATCATCAAAATGAGGATAGAACATAATATGGTGGGTTGTTTTGCTTCCATGGCCAATACATGTCTTAACTTCTTTAAAGGTCATCCAGTCACTGTGTCCCAGTGAACAGTCTATCAGTATCTTCTCTTTTATACTATGTTCACGTGCTTAAACTTTTAGCAACTACAGATGTGTACGTTCAGGCCCACGAATCAGATCACAAGTGCTCATAGTCATAGCCCTGTTATACTTTGTTCTTCCCTACCATGATCTCATTCCACTGCACTCCTAAGACAGAGAATGATCCCAACTTATAAACCAGCGATCCTGGGAGTTGTCAGCAAGGAGGCCCGAGCAGATGAGCAGTGGGACTTATAGGATGATCATTAATAGGAACACTTTCAGAGAGCAAGTAAGTGATGATAAAATGAAGAGCACAGATCAGTGCTTTCACAACCACTCATAAAACTGCCTGAAACTGTTTTTATTCAACCTACTATAGGGTGAATATACGTTTATCGTTCTATGTATAATTGAACACCATATCTGGCATGACATTTTGGTGAATGCTTAGGGTGTTGAAGTTAGCCTGAACTGATTTTGAATCTGTGTAACTTTAAATAGGTTATATTTGTAAGTCTCATTACTTTTGTATATAATGTAGAGGTAATAATAACAACAGTTGTCCTGTAATATTGTTATGCAGATTTTTAAAATGATGTATATAAAGCACTCATACAGTGCATGGTACATAGCATTCTATAAAAGGTGTGTGTGAATTACTATTTTATTTTAGTCTTATGTTCATGCAGAAGACAGCATTATAGAAAAATAAAAGTTACTCCAAAACATTAACAAATGGAAGGACATACCATACTCATGGCTGGGAAGAATTGACATTCTTAAAATATTCATACTACCCAAAGCAATCTACAGATTTAATGCAATCCCCATCAAAGCATCAATGTCATACCTTGAAGAACTTGAAAAAAATAGTACTTTACATCATATAGAACCAAAAAAAAAAAAAAAAACAAAAAACAAAAAGCCCTGAGTAGCCAATATAATTTTTAGAAATAAAAACAAATCTGGAGGCATCACGTTACCAGACTTTAGGTTATACTACAAGTCTACAGTGATCAAAACATCATGGTACTGACACAAAAATAGAGATGCAGATCTATGGAATAGAATAGAGAACCTAGAGATGAACCCAGACACATATCACCATCTAATCTTTGACAAACCAAACAAAAACAGGCACTGGGGAAAAGAATCCCTATTTAGTAAATGGTGCTGGGAGAACTGGTTAGCAACATGTAGAAGACTGAAACTGGACCTAAACCTGTCATCATTGACAAAACTGATTCTTACTGGATAAAAGATTTAAGTTTAAAGCACACAATAAAAATTCTAGAAAAGAATGTGGGAAAAAATTGATAAAATTGGCCTGAGAAAATATTTTATGAAGAAGATCCCCTTGGCAATTTCAGCAACACCAGAAATAAATGAATGGCATAGGATCAAGCTAAAAAGCTGCTGCACAGCTTAAGGTACCACAACTAAACCAAACAGCTTTTAGAATGGGAGAAGATGTTTGCATGTTATGAATCTGGCAAAGGGCTGATAACTACAGAGAACTTAAATTAATCAACCAAAAATGAGCAAACAACCCTTTTTATAAGTGGGCAAGAGGCTAGAACAGAATCTTCTCTGAAGATAACAGACGAATGTCCAATAAACTCATGAAAAAATGCTCATTGTCCCTAATCAGAGAAATACAAGTCAAAACCACTCTGAGATATCACCTAACTCCAATGAGATTAGCCCACATCACAATGTCCAAAATCAGCAGATACTGGCCTGGATGTGTAGAGAAGGGAACACTTTGACACTATTTGTGAGATCGCTATTACAACTTTTATGGAAAGAAGTATGGAGAATTCTCAAAGAACCAAAAGTCGACCTTCCATTTGATCCTGCAATCCCATTACTAGCTAACTACCCAGAAGAACAGAAATCATTTACCCCAGGGACATTTCCACCAAATTGTTTACTACAGCTCAGTTCACAATGGCCAAGACTTGGAAGCAACTCAAATGCCCATGAATGGATTAACAAACTGTGGTATATTTATACCATGGAGTAATATTCAGCCATAAGAACTAATGGAGAATTTATAAATTTTGTGTTTACCTGGATGGAGGGGAAACCCAATCTTCTTAGTAAACGGTCTCAAGAATGGAAAAAAATATCTAATTTACTGAATACTAACATGAAACCAATATATTAACAACTACAGGCCAACAGGAAAGGATAAACACAACTATAGCCTAGCAAGGGGGGCAACTGATGGGATCTCACCTAAAGGGCACAAGGTGAGGGTGTTCAGCATGCCCCGGGGGAAGGTGTCATCTACAACTTGAACTTCACCTTTGAATTAAAAACAATGCAACCTGAACATTTGTACCCTTGTATTAATTTGAGATTAAAAAAAGAAAAAAAATTGTTCAAAAAATCTGGGAATCTAGATAACAACAAAGGTTAATTGTGAGTGTGGTATCCTGACAACTCCTCTCCCCTGGAAGACTGTAGAATGTTGTCTCTGGCAAGATGAAGGAACTTTCCAGATCCAGGTATTCTCTGTTCATCCATCCCATGGCTCTTTTCCTTGTGCTACACCATGGGGTTCTGTGTTAAAGTTCCAAACTCGCTACTTCCTAGATGGTGATTTTTAGAAGGACATTATTTTTGTATGCCTCTTTATCTTTCTTATAAGAGTTAATACAGAGCACCACTGTTGAGAACAGCTGTGAGGGATAAACAAGGTATAGCCTAACACATTGCAAAGAGCAAGTTAACGTTAGCTGACTGTATGTTGTGCTTCTATAGTGACTGTCTCTGGAATGTTTACCACTCACTTCATTTCGTTCATTTTTAGTGTTTCTGATGCTGCTTGGGGTTGAGACATAAGGTAATAATTTCTACTAATTATTTTCATGAACTGTGGAGTACTAAGGAGGCTTGCTTTCCAGCCACTGCCCACAGCTGCTTAGTGGGAGGAGCGTCCTCTGTGCCTGCCTGTGTTTGCTCATTCTCTTTAATCTGGGCCATGGCTCTCTCTGAACTGTGCTGCCAAAATGGGAAAGGACTTTTTCTTTCTTTCTTTCTTTTTTTTTTTTTTAGCTCTGGTTTTAAGTTGGAAGAGTTGCTTTCAGCTCATATATGATCTCAAAATGATTTTTTGGCCATACACAGAAATTCTCAACTACAAGTTAGTTCCTACAGCTGCAATTTTGAGGAACCCGCCTAGCTTGCATGTATTCCTGTCATTAAGTGACACATGACTGTACTTAACCATTAAGCAATCAGGTGTCCAGGTGGTCAATAGCAATGACCTTGGCAGTGATCAAAAACAATGAGCCAAACTGAAAGTAACAACCAAGCTTTTTTTCACTTACTGACAATATAAGCACGAGGAAAAATATATATTGCCAATAGTGCCAGCTGCCATGTATTCCACCCCTCGGGCCCCCTGTACATATAACATTAACCAGCTAGGGTCAGAGGGCTAAGCACAGACAGGGAAGAACCTCTCAGTGTCAGAGTTCAGAACAAAAGACTCCCTTCTGATTATGGAATCATAATGGAGGACAGGGAAAGGAAGGGATGGGAGTGGCTGAGTTAACTTGGAAAAAGTACATCAGCCAAGGTTTCCCATAGAGCAGAAAGTCTTAGTGGAGGCACCTGGAAAGGGCCTCTGCCAAGCCCCCCAATAAGAAGGCCTCCATACGGAGGCGCATGAACTAGAAAAGCTGGTACACATGTGAGCGTGACCGACCCACAGGGTCCTTGACTGCTGCTCCCTCTGACAAACTGCAGTGAACGGTGTGTGTGCTCAGTCTGCTGGGAGGACATGCAGCTGCCAGGGAAAGCCTTGTAATTGCCTGCGGTCAAACCTGAGTGTCACACATAGGACCTTGGACTTGACTCAGACTTCTCATTCACAGACACTGGTTATAAAAGGAATGAGAGCAGAGAGATGCTTTCTAACTAAAGGAAAGAAAAATAAAAACCAGGGAGATTGGTTTCACCACAGACAAACATTTTTCTCCTTTTTCCTGTAAATGATCCTCTATGAATTTTATATTAGAGCTAGTTTAGATGCCTTCATTATCTTAGGCACAAAATCACATAAAGGCTGTCTATCTGTATTTTGATATTTTCTTTTACACAACTGGTACAAATGAAGATGAATCATTTAAATCAAAGTTGCCCTAAAGGAAGAACTCCAAACAGAATAAAATGTCTTCAGAGGCCTAATTTTCTTTTAAAAGTCTATTAGAAGTAGATAAAATTTTATCTCTTATTATCAATGAGATTTAAGCCATTATATCTATGATTATATCTATAATTTACACTTACTTGGTAGAACTGCTTGATTAATAAAATGATGATGGATTTAAAATAAAAGGAACATGTCTTGATTTTGTTAGAGCAGTGTGATGGCTCGAGGTAGTTGTTGAAATAATTGAAAAGAGCAGAAAGGAAGTTTATTAATGATGGGTGTAGCAATTCAGGCCCCATCCTGGTGTCTATGGGCTTCATGGAAAGTGCAGTTTGGGGGTTTATACACAACTTTGAGGAGTATCAGGTGCTTCTTGGAAATCTCCCAGGATCTTAATTAATTCTGTTCTCAAAACCCACCTGCAGGATCTATTTTTTTTTTTTTTTAGACCCCGTCTCATTCTGTCACCCTGAGAAGAATGCCATGATATCATCCTAGCTCATAGCAACCCCAAACTCCTGGTTTAAGTGATCCTCTTGGCTCAGCCTCCTAAGTAGCTAGGACTACAAGCATGTGCCTCCACAGCCAACAAGTTTGGTTTTTTTTTTTCTGTTTTAATTTTTTCTATTTTAGTTGAGATGTGGTAGTACTCTTTCTCAGGCTGGCTTAGAACTCTGGAGCTGGAGCAATCTACCTGCCTCACCCTCTTACCTGCAAGATCTTGATAACAACCACCTTCAAGGTCTTAATCAGCCTCATTCCCATAATAGCCCAGGTCAGTCTGACCTAAAGCCATCCAAAATAGCCCAACCGTGTCTGCCATCTGTCCTACTCATATCAAGCTAACTATGTAACAATTTCATAACCTTCATATTGAGTTATTGGTAAACATGAGATATTAAAAGAATTTAAAATTTAAAAGTAAGAACAAGTAAAAACAATCTTGAAATTACTTGGTTTCAAGGTACCATAGTCAGATATCCAGCTGTTCTCCAAATCCTAACACATTAGTAAAATCTGATAGGACTCAAAACACTTGAGATTTCAAATAGGAATGAGTGTTTTGGAATTTCTATTTTACAAATTTAATCACACTAGAGAACTTCAGAGAAATGTTAAGTGCCTGAGAAAGCAAAGATTGTGTTCAAATATTCTTTAGTAACAAAATCTGGGTTGAAATACAAGTAAAATAACAGTTGAAAGAATTAAGTATTAAAAGCAACAATTAACTTATGTATGTGGATCAAATTATGTTTCTTTTTTTTTCAAATATAGCCCATTTCATATGGCATTCTTCTCTCTCTCTCTTTTTCTTTATTAAATGATAGCTGTGTACATTAATGCAATCATGGGTACAGTGTGGTGTTTTCATATACAATTTGAAATATTTTCATCAAACTGGTTAACTTAGCCTTTATGTCATTTTCTTAGTTATTGTGTGAAGACGTTTATATTCTTAGAAAGATTCACTTGTACCCTTGAAAGATAAACCATAGAGGTGATCTCTCCAATCACCCTCCCTCTACCCATCCACTCCCTCCCCTCCCCTCCCCCCTCCCCATATTCTTAGGCTATAATTAGGTACAGCTTTCATATGGTTCATTAGGTTATAGCTCCATCTTTCTTTATAGCTGCATAGTATTCCATGGTGTACATATGCCACAGTTTGTTGATCCATTCGTGGATCGATGGGCACTTGGGCTTCTTCCATGACCTGTCAATTATGAATTGTGCTGCATTAATCATTCTGATACAAATATTTTTGTTGTAATGTGGTTTTTGGTCTTTTGGATATATACCTAATAAAAGAATTAAAGGATCAAATGGGAGGTCTATTTTTAGTTCTCTAAGTGTTCTCCAGATGTCTTTCCAAAAGGAATGTACTAGTTTGCATTCCCACCAGCAGTGTAGAAGTGTTCCCTTTTCTCCACATCCACGCCAGCATCTCTGGTTTTGGGATTATGGTTCTTAGAGATGTATTCACTGGTAAAATAAATGTAAAGTATGAAAAACAAGTATGTTTTAAATTGTCAAATATTTTCTAAATCTTATATATCTGTATAATGTACTAATGCATTTTGAACAGGCTATCAATAATTAGTTCTTAAGTTAAATAATAGTCTGAACATTTGACTTCTGGGAAGCTATATAAGAAAATTGGCTTGGTATTATTTTCTCTCAGTTTTCCATATTCTTTCCTTCAATTTTGTTTGGAATTAAATATCATTAATCAGTTACATTTCATTTTATGAGAATTTTCCTTGTTCTTAGTGAAGTCTGGTCAAAAATAGCAATCTGCCTCTGGTTCACAATGGTGCAGGGTACGATCTACTGTTTGTTTTCATCCAGTTTCTTATGCCTTGTTAGACATGCACGAGTCTTCCTGAACTGTGGAATTACTCTTCTTTCTTTCTTGATGAAGAAGTAGGCTTTTATTCCCGTGGTCAGAATGTATTAAATTGAGGTTTTTAGGGTTGTATCAGAGACCAAACATTCTAGTTTATAGGGAACTCAAAAATGAAAAGTATGTAAGGGAATGCATATGGTAATCAGCTTGATTTATTCATGCCACAATGAAGATAGATTTCAGAATGGGTGGCCCATCATAAATGTATGCAATTTTTGTTTGTCAGCTAAAAATAAACAAATAAGAAATATATATTTACTATACTCACTGAACAAAGTCAGCTTTGAGAATTGAAAAAGAAAAGTATGTTGTAAATGTGCAATCCAAAGAGATTTGTGTCCTGCTCCCTCCACCTCATTTCCGCATATTGGCAAAGCTCTAGAACTTGAGGTCCATTGGGCCCTAACCAAGCCTGCATGTGTTATATTTTTGTACTTTAAAAAAAAATTGTCACCCTGTTCTCCTATAGCTATTTTCTCCATACTCTGAGACATTCCATGAATTTAATGGCATTCAAACTAATAACGCAGAGCTCTATATTTTTTATCTATCGTCAAACTCAGCAACACGAACCAGGTTGGCACATGAACAAACAGGGCCACATATTCTATATAACTAAATTTCCATTTTCAGCTCTGAATCCTACCTATTAAAAATCCTGGGTCCCTGGAGGATAGCAGACATCTATAACTAAAGAATCAACAAACTCGGTTCTTCGTCCAATTTCTGCCAATAAGTAGGTAAATGATCAGTTAAAGTCTAAGCTTATTGTACTTATTCTAAGAACACATGTGTATCCCTAATTTTCCTGATGGTTTAAAGTATATTGAGGAATCATATATAAACATACACACACACACAAAGGCTGTTTCAAAAGTTACCTCTAAAGTCACCATACACAGGGAAAATGGGGTAGTGTAGCTACATGTACCTTGACAAAATATTCATTACAAAATTTTATACAAAGATGGCCAACATGTAGAGAGTATTTTGTAAATATTTTGTAAAATGTTGTTTCTCTACTTTAAAAAAAAAAAACTGGGGAGGGAGATTGGTGGGGTCACCTCTATGGTTTATCTTACAAGGGTACAAGTGAATCATTCTAAAAGCAGAGTATGAATGTTTTAACTCAATAACTAAGAAAATGACATGAAGGTTATCTTGACCAGTTTGATGAGAGTATTTCAAAATGTACATGAAAATAGCACACTATACCCCATGATTGCATCGATGTACACAGTTATGCTATAAGAAACAAAACAGAACAAAACAAAACAAAACTGAATTTCTGAATTTAAGTACTCACTACTGGTTTTATCACACAACATACATTGTATTCTCATAAACTCAAATGTCCATATTTTAAAAAGGATTCCAATGTGTATTGGAATATTCTTTTAATTTAGAAACTCTACAATGAAACTTTTTCTGCATGTATACAACAAATGTTCTAAATAATTTTATTAAATAAAAACAAATGCAGAAAAAAGTTACTTTTCCATCATAATGACATTTGATGGATCGTTTTTTGTGATAAACTTACTACGA
The DNA here is from genome assembly GCA_963574575.1 of Galagoides demidoff. Taxonomy (NCBI): domain Eukaryota; kingdom Metazoa; phylum Chordata; class Mammalia; order Primates; family Galagidae; genus Galagoides; species Galagoides demidoff. The sequence goes on along the minus strand of CAUYQV010098196.1, from coordinate 1,186 downwards.
AGCTTTCTGGTTAAAGTTACAGTTTAAGGTCAATATTGCCCTACTTTGCTCTTCAAATTCAAAATACACTGGAAAAGAAAAATAGATTTTGTTTTTAATTTTCCTGTGGAAGGGTCACTGTCAAATATAATAATATAGAAAATAATAGGAAGAATAATATAGGAAATTGAAGGAAAATTCTGAGGATTTAAACCATTACTTACTGCAACTAGGTGGCAGATTACAGCAGATTACTGCTGATTACTGCTCTAAACATGGGGAAGCCCGTGACCCTTTCTTTGGAAAAGTAAAGACAGTTGTCCCACAAAGGCTGCAAGTAAGTTCTGGGCCTACGTGGCACCATAGAGAGACAAGGAAAGTAGAGTAAGATGGGCGTCCTGGATGCATTCTCCTTGCCTGAAGAGTGTTGTCACTATGACAGTGTGAGTGAATATCACATCAAAAACTCATCTCTGGCAACTAAGGAGAAGTAAAAAATTCCAGGGAAGGCCATGGGACCCTTCAGGTTCCACTATGAGTCAGCAATTCCTGAGCAGAAATGTGACTGCAGAGTGATGATGTGTCTGTGCGAGCCCCAAATTCTATGTGAGTGCTTCTCCTGCTCCGTGCCCTGGCTCAGCTCAGCGACTGTAGTTAAGTATAGCACTGACCCAGAAATAGCATTTCGGTTGCAAGATGAGTAATAATTAGAAACAATGCAGTGTGTCGTACTTGTAGACGCAAGAAAATATGAGCTGAGCAGCACATAAGCAAACCAAAAAATAACCCGAGGAATGACAACTAAGAAGAAATTACTGAGAAACAATTTCGCTTAAAAATAAACTACAGACATGTGATTTACATCATGCAAAGCAGGTCAAAATGTTATGTGATTTCAAAGAAGATACGGCACATGACAAGATGGCAGAAAGGCAGAGTTGGAATATCTTAGGGATGAAGTGGAGGGGGAAAAAATAAACATATTTGGCTCAGCACCTGTGGCTCAATCGGCTAAGGCGCCAGCCACGTACACCTAAGGTGGCGTGTTCGAATCCCCAGCCCAGCACCGCCAAACAACAATGATGGCTGCAACCAAAAAATGGCCAGGCGTTGTGGCGGGCACCTGTGGTCCCAGCTACTTGGGAGGCAGAGGCAGGAGACTTGCTTGAGCCCAGGAGTTGGAGGTTGCTATGAGCTGTGATGCCAT